>VBSM01003204.1:3054098-3073608 GCA_008086735.1 Cheirogaleus medius
ATTTCCTTGCAACTTGATCAAATTTCTTAAAGCAAACAAAGAACAAAAATGTACATTTCTGTTTTTCCTTTTAATAAACAGGTGTACTCTTTATCATGGTTGGTATGATGGACCATTCTTTGGGGCGGAGGATTGATTATGTTACTCTCTTTAAAATCTGTTCCCATATTGAACAGGCAGATTGGAAAAGCTGTGGTTCAATTTCTCAGAAGAAATGTTTAGGTCTTAGTCAATAGTTCTAACTATGCCATTTGTTTAAATGAATGCATTTGCTTTGAGGATAGCATCTTACTAAAAGTTGGGAATGGGGACCTAGTGTTGTATGTCCAAAGCTATGTCATCTTCCCCTTCCACGCATCCCAGCACCTCTGACCAGAGCCGTGGAAGCCGCGGGCGCTGGGAGAAGCCACGATGGCTGGTCCTCAGGTCCTGCCGCGCTCCCAGCCAGAAGTGGTCTTTTCCGTTGCTTAAGTAGCAAGGGTAGGTTTCAGCTGACAGTTCCACCTGCATGTGGATCTTCCTGGAATTGGAATAGTCTCTGCTTCGCTGCCTTCCAAGGGGCCTCATTTCCCTTTCTCTTCTTACAGCGCCTGCCCCCTGTGGAGCAGGCGGGAAGCGGCTGGTTCTCACTGTGTCAGGGAGAGGCTGAGCGCAGGGAGACCTGCCCCCGCGGCCGGCTCCCCGGGTGGGAACCAGCAAGGGATCGGATGCCCCCCACACCACTCCTCTGGCCACACCAGATGCCTCTGCGGTCCTCGACAGCCTCTGCAGTGTACCCGGCGGTGACAGCCTTTCATGCTGTCCCCAGCCAGGGCCGAGGACCAGATGTTTCACTGAGGACCTGCATTTAAAACGTTTTTTAAATTGTTGTACAGGAAGAGATGTGTCTAAAACAGCATCTCAAAGTCGAGTGTATTTCTTTGCACATGGGGTCATTTTAATGAATTCCTCTTTCATTCTGATCTTGGTTCAGCCAACAGGAGCACCCTTTTCTAATGTCTTCCATTCCTACCCACCCTGGAAACAAACAAACAAAAATATTATTTGTAGCTTGCTATCTGTATTTGAATTTTTAGCAATTTTATATTTAGATATCTTTGAAAAAATGTAAATGACTAATTTGGTCATTAAATCTTGTGACATATTCAATATTAAAATCATATTAAAATAAAAGTCATATAAATACCCTCTCTTGCATATTGCTTTGAATTCCTGACGTCTTGAGTATATGCTGCTGAAGACAATGGCTCTGCAGCGAGTCTTCTGGGTGTCGGCATTTGCTGGCAGTTGATGTACCCAGCATCCCCGAAGCGCACCAGGGCCCCTGTGGTCCTGCGCAGGACAGAGTGGCCCTCTTCACTCGAGGGTGACACTGGAATCATCACCTCCTGCAGTTACAAAATCAGCACCGAGGCCATTCTCTCCGGTGAAATGTGACACATTCGGTTCACACAGAACACACATGTCCAGGTTAAGGAGTCACCGCCCAGGTCCAGCAAATGTCAGATTCTAAATTCAGCTTTTCCTCAGCCGCCCTCCCAGCCCGCACCTGGGTTCTAAGACAAGCCCGTGAGGGAGCCCTCTGCGTCTCGCACCCTCCCCACACCAGCCTCTGACGGGCCCCACTGCCGCCTTCTGCCAGCACGGACCCCATGCATGTGACACAGAAAGTCACAGTGTTGATGATTCATGACTGGGCTTCTGAACTCCATTGGGGACTTGACAAAGTGGGGCAGCCTGACAGGCCTGGGCAGTGGGTCCCTGCAGCCCCAGCTAGCCGAGAATGGCCCCTGTCTTCTGAGGGCCACTGTGCACCAAGCAGGCTGCGTGTCAGCCACAGGCTCCCACAGACAGCCTCGGCAGGGCCTGTCAGTGTCTCCGTCCCAGACGTGAGCACTCAGAGCTTGGAAGGGCCACTGCACTGGCCCCGGGCACACCGTGGGGCACTGGCAGACTCGGCGGCCCTGCTCTTAACCCTGGGCTCTGCCCTCCACAGTTGGTGGCCACGTGGCTCTGAGCTGGTTACTGCCTCTTGGGTCTCGGTTTCCTAATCTGAAAGTGAAGGTGCTGCCTTAGATGACCCCTGCAGACCCTTCCAGGGATGTCGTACGTGCCTTAGAATCACAGGGAGCTCAGGCTTCTTTCCAGTGGTTTCTGTTTGCCTAACAGGAGCTTCTCTGCTTCTGAAGGATTCTAGGAGTTGAGAAGGCTGTGAGTCACTTAGTCCACCCTCCTCCCCTGGGACAGTAAGTCATCCATCTGGGCGCCCCGGAAATCACGTGTGTGACCACGTTACACATCCCACACCCTAACAGACAGCACTTTCTGTGCTTTCCTCAGGGCCTGCCTCCTGCCTCCCATTAAGCTGTCACCTAATGTTAGTTACTATTTAATGAACCGTTTATCAGTCTAATTATACAGATGAGGAAACTGAGGCAAGAGAAACAAAGTCCCTCACCCGGGGCCATGCGACCAGGAAGTGGCAGAGAAGGCCCCAGGTCCGCTCTCTGGCCTCCCAGCCCCCTCCCCCCTCCAGCTGTCCCCCGGCCTTGCTGGGTCTCCGCCTGGGCTGCTGCGGCCCAGACACCCCAGGTCCCCACGGCCCCAGTAAGGCCCCGCTCAGAGGCCCTGCTGCTTGGAAAGCAGCCAAGGAGAGGGAAAGGGTTAACCTGTCACGTCGTGTTCTCACCAAACACCTCTGCTTAAATGCACAGTCCCACCAGGGCCGTGTTCTGGATAAAAGCCCTGGGAGTGATTTGTGAAGTCTCGAGGCCCGGTAATCTCGTCAGCGTAATGGGATTATATTTCAAATCGCCACGGCCTGTTCATTACCCATTTAAACTCCTCTGACAGAGGAAAACTTGCATAAGCGCGGCAGCCCCGGCCGCCGTCCCACTCTCTTTCCTGATTAGACAAACAGATGCTGAGGTCTGGAATGAAAAAATAATGTGCCCATTTATTCATTTTTCTGACAAGTCACAATAGATTTTTAACTACCAATGAGTGACCTCCCGGAGGTGCGGCGGCCGGGAGGTGCCCGCCAGGCAGCGAGTGGTCATTTCCGCCGGGCCGGCCGTCCTGCCTGGCCGGGTCCCCCTGGGACGCGGCAGCTGCCCGAGCCCCTCCTGCGCCAGCAGCAGGTGTGGCGGGCGGGGAAGAGCTGCCCACGGGGCCTGCAGGCAGTCCCCACCCAGACGGTCCAGGGGCCACCTCCGGCCACCAAGAGACATGGAGCCTGGGTAGGGATCCTGGCCCTGCCCTTGGCCAGTAGCTGGGTGCTCAGGATACCTTCTTTAATCGCTCTGAGCCTCAGTTTCCCTGTCTATAAAACGGAGAGAATGAGCAGGCCCCTCTCGATGGTGAGAGCTCAGTGGTGTGGCTTGTGCTCAGCTCCCACTCGGGTCCACTAGGGCGACCATCCTATCAGCACCCCCGGCTGTGACCACCAAGTGCCAGGCCCTCCCTCATCCCCGACCTCTGGTGCAGTAGGGCTTGGCAGATGGGGCAGTCACCCGCTGGCCACAGGGTCTCAGCCCAGGGCCTCTCGAGCTCCGCCCTGTGCCAATGCCTGGAGCAGAGGTGGGCTGGGGGCGGGACAGCTGGATCAGGGACCCCCGGGGTCCCCTCCCCATGCTCCCGAAGACTCGTGAAGATTCCTGACCCCAGAGCCAAGCCAGGCAGCTGGCTGCCAACTAGCGGGGCCCCGGCGTGGACCACAAAGGACAGTTTCCACTTCATCTTTCATTCCAGGGCCCAGGAGCTCAGCCCTGAAGATTCCCAAATCACCACGTGTTTGTTCACTCAGTGCCCACCTCCCCACCCTGCTGTGCGAATCCGCAGAAGGAATGAAAACCCACCTCCATGCTGTGTGACCCAGGCTCACGACTCAACCTCTCTGAGCCACTTGCTCTCCTGCACAACTGAGACAGAGTCCTCCTTCCTCAGGGGGTCATGTGAGGAGTAAATAAGATAATGTGCTCAGGCCTGGCATGCAGTAGGGAGCGGTAACAGCCACGGAGCTGTGTCGCCCCGTCCTGTACTCACTGGGACACACCAGCCAAGGCAGGACCTCAAGCCTCCGGGGACAGCCCCAGCCCCCCAGGGAAGCTCCGGGGCCCAGGTGGGGCCTGCACTCTCCCTCCCAGGGCCCCACCAGCTGCCTCTCCCCTCCTCACCCCTGCCTGCCTTGCCACATAGCCCCAGGCAGGGCTCACATCTTTATGCATCAACTCTGCAAATACAGAAGAAATACTGTGAGGCTAATTCTTTTTAAAATGATAAAATTTGTCTACATTATAGCATTCCAGCCCCCAGCTTCCTGAAAGCTAAAAATATTTTAATGTCATATTTCCATGTAAATTTTAGTTTAGAATTTAATACCCTTTTAACATACATTAAATTTTTAGCGTTCTTCAAGCCCTTGACTATTTTAAGGGCTTAGCTGATGTGCGTTGGAGAAAAGGGCTGGGGGAGGCTATAAATTAAGAAGAGAAAGTTCCAGAAGCAAGATCACCCCAAACCTCTGTGCCCATCTCATCTTAGAAGTTACTCTTCTGGCCAAAACCCGGAATCCTGGGGAGGTGTCAGACATCTGTTTCCCTGCTGGAAAATGTGGCTATGCTCGGAGGCTTCCCTGGGTGACCAGAGGATTCGTCACAGCAGCCGGGGTTGGGAGGCCCCAGGAGGGCCCCGGTTCAGATCCTGGCTCTGCCACACACCAGCAGGTGACAATGTTGTGCTTATCTGCCAATTTCCTCGCCCCCAAACAGGACCAAGGTTAGGGTTCACGCACAGGTGATGCTTTGAGTGAACACATGGGAAAGGGGGAGGTCGTCAGCGCCACAGAGGAGGCGACCTCCAGGGTGAGCTGGCCAGCCTTGCTAAGGGGCCAGGTGGTGACAGGTGAGCGCTGGGGCTGGCAGAGAGGCAGGGAGGGGACCTGGCAGGACCGGGTTAACATGGGGAGGTGTCAGAGGGAGCCCAGGGCCGCAAGACCCACGGGCAGGATCTAAGCGGTGCTATTAGTTGCCCAACTGGACTTGAAGCCTGGGTTGGTCATGCCCACTGCAAAACCCAAAAGCTCGTGACGGCTGGAACTTCGCCTCGGTCTGAGCTTGTGGGCTGGAGAAGCCTCGCCGGGTACCGATCCAGCATTTGTGTGACGGATCTGCAGCCCTCCCCAGCTCCTGACACCTCAGCCACCCGGCGGTGCAGGGACCCGCAAGGGCGTCTGTGCGAAGCTCCACGGTTGCAGCCCCCCTGGGGTCAGGAAAGGAGGTCTGTGGGCTTAGCGGGAGGGACTTGTGTGTCACTGTCTGGAGGCTTGAGGGGCCCTCAGTGACAGGACAGCACGTCCTAGGCCATCACAGTGAGCTGGGGCTGAGAACCCCCTAGACACGGAGAACTACCTTTCGTCAACGTGCCTGCCACCCACAGTTGGGGCTCCCAGGGGCCACCCTGCACCGCCTGGACCACTCTCAGCTGCGCGGTCACTTGTCTGGGCCTTTTCTCTCCTGAGAAGGGCAAGAGGGAGCGGGGACAGTTCTAGGCTCCACAGTCTCAGGCAGGGACTTCTCTCCCAAATACACATACACCATCCCAGGCCGGGTCCCCACTAGCCTGGCAGGGGACACATGTCATCCCTGGGCGTGTCTCTGTGGGGACGAGCGGCTGTGATGGGCAGCCCCTCCGGGCCTCTGGGCTCAGGGAAGGGCAGTTCCAAAGGGAGGGGATGCGAGGACAGGCCTCGCCGGCAGTCCCTACGTGCCGTCGCGGTGCTGAATATTTTCTCCAAAATCCCCCAGGCAGAGGCTCTTAGCGCCGTCCGCACTGGCAAGACCCGAGGGGCACGGGAGCTGTGCCCAGCACGGAGGGGCTCTCGTGGGACCCAGACCTGGCTGTGACTCCAGTCCCCAAACGGCCACCTGCCTATGTCTGTGAGTATGTGCAAATGCATGTCTGTGTCTCTGCGAGTGTGTGCACGTGTGCAAGTGTCTGTGTGTAGGTGTGTCTCCGCGAGTGCGTGCAGGTGTCTGAGTGTCTCCGAGAGTGTGTGCAGGTGTCTGTGTGTAAGTGTGTCAGTGTGTCTCCGTGAATGCGTGCAGGTGTCTGAGTGTGTGTCTATGTGTAGGTATGTCTCCGCGAGTGTGTGCAGGTGTCTGTGTGTCTATGTGTAGGTATGTCTCTGCGAGTGTGTGCAGGTGTCTGAGTGTCTGTGTGTAAGTGTATCCCTGCGAGTGTGTGCAGGTGTCTGTGTGTCTGTGTGTATGTGTGTCTCCATAAGTGTGTGCAGGTGTCTGAGTGTGTGTCAGTGTGTCTCCGCGAGTGTGTGCAGGTGTCTGTGTGTCTGTGTGTAGGTGTGTCTCCGTGAGTGTGTGCAGGTGTCTGAGTGTGTGCATCCACACATGCATGTGTGTGTCTGTGCTCAAATGTGTGTGTCTATGTTATGAGTTTGAGTGCATGAGTATGTGTGCGCGTGTGTCTGTGTGTAAACTCTGTGTGTACACATGCATGTGTCTGCGTGTGCACGTGTGTGCACGTGTGAGTTTAATCCACAAGCAGGTGGCCACCGCCCGCCTCCCACACCTGTGCCTGGCACAGCCGGAGTGACCGTCCGCTCTCTGAGGAGGCCGTGTGGGTCCCTTAGCAGCCCCTCCCCCACAGCCCAACAGCTGGCCACCGCGTCGGCACACATTTCCCTGTCACATCTGATTTGCACAGGCGTGTCTGTGACAGACCCACAGGAGCGTCCAGTTGGGGCTTTTTCAGGTCAAGGAGTATTTTCCAGCGTCTCTGGTTCTTCAGAAGAGAAAAGAATGTGAACAGCCCTCTGTCCCCGTTCCCAGGCCAGCATCGCCACCAGTGGAATCTTCCTCTGGGCCGCCCTGGGCTGGAGGATCACCCGAGGGCCTGTCATTACCCCACTTTACAGATGAGGACATCAAGGCTCGGAGGAGTCCTGCTGTTTTCCTGAGGCCACAGCTGCTCAGCGCGGAGCTAACACCTGACTGGCCTCTCTGGCCGTCCTCCCGAGGCTTGCTTGTCACTGTGACTGTCCACAGCCTCCCTACAGATGCCTGAGCTGGGCTGTCCCCACTGGCCTGACTCTAGGACCTCCTCCTCCAGGAAGCCGCCAAGCTGGCACGCCCACCTCAGCCCCTTGGGGCTCCTACCTGCTGCCGATTGAAGTTCCCGGATTCCAGAGCATCTGGGGCAGGGCCTGCCAGAGCTGGGTGGCTTTGACCCCCTGACTTCATCACCTTACTCAAGGCAGCGGGAACCCGCTGGCCTGACCCTCGAGGGCCAAGCCACACTCCCCTTCTCTGAGGGCTGGGTTGCCTGTCACCCCTCCTTCTCTCTCTTTCTTGTCACCCTGGTGGCGCGGATGCCTGTGGCCACCAGACTGAAGACCACCAGGCCTCCTAGGGCCTCTACCCCTGACTGTCACTGCTCCCCCCGAGCACTGACTCCCACTGGAAGGCGGCAGGTGGGACCAGTGGCGACAGCCCTGGCTGGGCCGAGGAGCCGGGTGCAGTGCAGGGTGGGGTCGTCTGCCTGCAGGAAGTCAGGAGCGTGCCGGTGGGTGGCCGTCAGCCTCCTCCGCCTGCCTTCCTGCCCCAGGGCTTTCTCCTTGGGTAACAGCCCCAGGAAGCAGCCTACACAGACTGTCCACTCCCCGAGGGCAGGGACCTGTTCCTGCTTTGCTCAGTCAGCACCCAGCATGTACTACGTGCTCAGTAAATATTTTCAAATGAATGGGAGGAACGTTAAAATGTGTCCAGGTCCAGAAAAGGCTTCCATGGCCACATGGTTTGGGAAACGCCATGTTGAACATGTCTAAGCAGGTTTCTCTCCCATGGGGCCCCCCAGAGCCTTCAATGGGCCACCACAGTGCACTGTGCCCCAAGAAGGGGTCACATAGGCAGCATTGCCAGCACTCTTTTTAGCAAACCGTGTGTCCACATTTCTAGAACTGGGGTAGCTCAGAACTCGGGGTGGGCGAAGCTGTTTCAGGAGGCCGTGGCAGGGGCAGTCTCAGAGCTCGGTCCCTGGAGTCAGGCAAACCAGCTCACCGCCTACCCACTGTGGCGTTGAGCAAGTTGCTTTACCTCTCTGGGCCTCGGTCACCCATACACTTCCATGGGATCCTCAGAGCCACTCCCACCTTCATCCAGGTGCCGTGGTCACCCTCACACGGCAATGGCCTCCTCCCTGGCCTCCTGGCTCCAGTCCGTCTCCTGCCCCAGGACATGAGCTCTGGCTGGCAAGGACTCGAGTCTGTCGTGTTCCCAACTCACTGTATCCCCAACGCCCAAAGCAGTCCTGGCACAAAATAACGTTTGTTGAGTGAATGCACGAGTGAATGAATGAACCGATAAGCAGGCATTCCTGCGTGAACACTGTGAGTTTAGTCTGCCCAGTCCGCCCCCAGCCGCCCCTTGCTCCTCCACACTCACCTCAGTCGGGCTCGAACCTGAAGGAGCTCCCGGTCCCGGCCAGCGCGAATCCGGTTTGCGTCGTCCCGTGGCGGCGGGAGAGCCTGATGATGATCAGGAAAAGCTGATGATCGGGAAAAGCTCATTCTCGAATCACAGGTGAGCGCCAGCTGCCACCTCCTCCAAGGCTGCAAGCCTGGGTCCCACGGCGCATGATCCCCACGCCCCGCGCCAGGCGGGGCTGCGGCGCTGGACGCTGCGCCCAATGAGCAGATGAGGCCCAGCGTGCTCAGTGAAGCCACCCACGGTCACACAGTCGGGGAAGCGTGACAGGAATTGCAACCCAGATTGTTCCTGGCTCCAGACCCTGCACTCTAACGCTTCGTTGTCCTTGACGGAGAAGTGTGGGGCACCGGCTAGAACGCCGTTCTCGAGGGTGCAGATAGGGGCTGAAATTCTAGCCCTGCCCCATCCCCTGTGTGACACTAGGCCAGTCGCTTCACCTCTCTGTGCCTCAGTCTCCTCCTCTGTAAAACAGGCTAATAATCCCTCCTCTTCAGGGTCGTGAGAAATAAATGAGGGAGTAGATGGGAGAGAGATGTCTGAGGTAGAGCCAACTTTGTGGCTGCGTGTGTTCAGAGGGGGACAGAGAAACCTAGGAGATGGCTACCTAGAAGCGGAAGCCCTGGGCTGAGGATGAGGCACTAGGGCCCAGCACAGCGGCCAGCATGTAACAAGCGCTCAGTAACATTTGCAGAACAAATTGTTACCTTCTGCTGGTGCAACCAACCAGCCCGGAACACAGACGGAGCCACGGAGCAGAGGGCTGGACCCAGGGTGCCCTTGGGCAGGCAGTAGGAAAGCAGGGACACAGCCAGAGGGGTGAGCACGAGGCCGGATGCAGCCTAGACCCACTCTCCAGCTCTGGAGCTCAGCGTGGGCACACGAGCCTGGGTACACGCAGCCTAGACAACGACTACATCAGTCAAGATGGCCGCACCATCCTTGGGAACGACTGCCACATTGCCAAGATGGCCGCCTCAACAGCCAAGATGGCTGCCTCGTCGGCCCCAAAGCAGGGCCTGCTGGGTAGCAAGAGCCCCACTGTAACTGGATTCACAACAGAACAAATGAATTATTGAACCATGTCAAGATGCCAAATAGGGTGACTCAAAACCCAGGGCAGCCCAAATTCTCCAAGGAATAAGAGAAAACCAGTCAGCGCATCCCTATGCCCCTGAGAATGCTGGGTAATTGCTTTTTCTCTTTTGTCTTTTTGTTTGCTTTTAGCAGAACCACCAAGAAGCAGCCACAAAAATCAGTTAAAACTTCCAAAGTGCTTCTTTCTCCAGAAATCTTTTATAAAAGGTGAAAGATTTACAAGACCTGAAGAGCAAACCAAGCAGGATAATTGTTTTTGGAATGACCCCAATATTTTCACCCTGGCGACCCCGGCTGGGCATCTTGCCCCATATTTATGATTCCTGGTCCTCTGTGCGCCGCTGGGCGACCTTTCTGAGCCCCCTCTGCGAGCCCCCAGTCCCTTATCGGGCCTGTAACTCACCCTGACGTTATCTCTCGGGAGGGTTTTATGCACTTTAATTTAACTCCCCTCATCATTATTTCCCGGACTTCAAGGTTTTCTCTTTCGAGCTGCCCTTCCCGGGACAAGCATAATCTGTTTGCCATCAAGCCCAATAAATATGTTTGTGCGGGAGACGTCGTTTGGGGAGAGTGGCTCAGGCCTGAGAAGCAGCCTCTGGCTCTTACCTGCTTCTGGGCTTCCAGGCTGGTCTTTGTGTCCTTGAACCTCTGTGGAGGTGGGAGCCACTACCTTGGAGCTCAGGCCTGGTGGCCCGGGTAGAAAATGCAAATCCAGGACTCCCATTAAATTCGAATTTCAGACACACAATGCATTTTTCTCAGTATAAGGATGTCCCATGCAATGTATGCTAATAAAAATTATTCATTGTTTATCTGAAATTCAAATTTAATTGGGTGTCTTGGATTTTCAGTGGCATCAGCTCCTAGGGGCTGCCCCACCCACTCCTCCAAATGCAGATTAATATGTTGGGGGCGTATTCACCTGCTAGGGTTGCCATAACAAAGCCCCAAAGACTGGGTGGCTTAAACAAAAGAAATTTATTTTCTCACAGTTCTGGAGGCTGGAAGTCCAAGGCGGAGGTGCTGGTTTCTCCTGAGGCCTCTGTCCTTGGCTTGGGGATGGCTGTCTTCTCCCTGTGTCCTCACGTCATCTTCCCTGTGTGTGTCCGTGTCCTAATTTCCTCTTTTCAAGGACACCAGTCAGACTGGATTAGGGCCCACCCTAATGACCTCATTTTAACTTAATTACTTCCATAAAGGCCTCATCTCTAAACACAGTTCCATTCTGAGGTAGTGGGGCTTGGAGCTTCAACGTATGAATTTGGAGGGACGGGGTGGACACAATTCGGCCCATAACAGGGTGGTTTAACCATCTCCCACCAGAAAGCCCCAGAGTCTTGGGTCCACGGCAGGGCAGCCCAGCCTGTCGGGACTCCTTCGGTTTCCAGGGCTCGGCAGGTCAGATGCCATCCACGCCGTCCCCTGACTCTCCGCTGTGTAGTAACGCCGAGGGCCCCAACAGCTCCGCAGGGCAAGTGTGATCAGCCGAGTGGTACAGAAGAGGCGTGAGGCACAGAGAGGCACAGTAGCAGCCCCAGGCCACATAGCAAACCAGGGGCAGCCCTGGGTTTTCAGGCGGTCTCAGGACTCTTCCCCCTCCGCCCCACCCCACCGGTTACGCCTTCAATCCCCTCAGGACCCAGGTGAGCCAGCTGCACCTGCGCAGCCAAAATGAACCCTCTTCGCAGGACACCACGAGGCCTGACCGCCAGGTGCAAGCCAAGGCGGGCGACAGCATTTACAGCCGGACGGGCCGTGGCAGGAGCCTCCCTCGGGAGGAGGCCCGGGCCCTCCTGCCCTGCAGTCCCGGAGGGTTTTCTGGGTGAGTTCAAATCCCTGCCTGGTGACTTCCCATCGCCACCCAGGGCTATGTCCTCACCTGCAAGATGCTTCAGGCAGGACGAGATTGGACAACTTAACTAAGACGTGTGTCCCTCTGGAGTGTCCGAATGCTCCTCCAGCCTGCGCCACGCTCCCTGTGCAAACGCGGTGCTGATGGAATCTGGGGCTGCCCCGCGCCTTGGGGGCAGGTAACACTCCTAGCCTGTGCCCCAGCCCTCTCCACTGACTAGAGCAAATCCCAAACCACCACCATCTCCCACCACGCCCACCTCTGGGCAAAGGGGCCCCAGGAGAGACTGACGTCCCTCCACCCTGACCCCCAGCGGGACGCGCCTCACTGGAGGCATCGCGCTCGCCGGCATGGCACCCACGCCCAGCAGAGCGCACCCTGCAAGAGGGCGGGCAGAGCAGGGCAAAGGAGCCCGGGGAAAGGTCCAATGGCGTCTGGCCTGGCACGGCCCGGGGCACCCCTGGCCTCAACACGCTGCGCACCTCGCCCAGGCGGAGCCCCAGGACCCATCCAGGCTGGGAGGGCGCTCCATCGTCCTCGGCATCCCCTGCCGTCTGCGGCCAGTTGTTTGCATCTGACAGAGGAGGATGGACAGAGCCAGAGCTGCCTTAGGGCTGAGCCCACCTCTGCCGGGCCTGAGCTGTGTGGCCGTGGGCGAGTTACCTCTCCGGTCTCTGCTTCCTTCCCTGTAAGACAGGGACAACAGTCTTCTTTCCTAAGGAAATTAAGCGCATAAAAATCAAGCCATCAGTGACGATGCTTAGACTCCCAGATGCCTCCGTTGGCAGTGAGGGGAAAGCACCCACTTCCCACTCACCCCTGAGGCTCTAGAAACTGCACCGTGGAAACGCAGGGATCAAGCCATCGGGGGCCGCATTGTGTTTTGGGACATTTCCTCTGCATCTAATGTAACATAAAATGTGCACAGGATCACAGCAGTTTTCCTGTATATAGTATATTATTGTTGACTGTAGTTACCATGTCATACAATAGATCTTTTTTTTTTTTTTTTATGGACAAGGTCTCGCTCTGTTGCTCAGGCTGGAGCGAAGATAATAGCTCACTGCAGCCTCGAACTCCTGGGCTCAAACAGTCCTCCTGCCTCAGCCTCCCACATAGCTGGAACTACAGGCATGCAAGCACCACCATGGCCAGCTAATGTTTTTTATTTTTTATATTTTTGTAGAGACAGGATCTCACTATGTTGCCCAGGCTGGTCTCTAACTCCTGGCTTCAAGCAACCCACCTGACTCAGCCTCTCAAAGTGCTGGGACTACAGGCATGAGCCACCTCACCCGGCCCCTTTGCCCATTTTTAAATCAGGTTGTTTTCTTGCTACTGAGTTGTTGGAGTCCCTAATATATTTGGATATTAACCCTTTATCTGATGTATGATTTGCAAATATTTCCTCCCACTGTGGGGGTTGTCTCTGCTGCTTGTTTCCTTTGCTGTGCGGAAGCTTTTAGTTCAATGCCATTCCTTTCATCTATTTTTGCTTCTGTTGCCTGTGCTTTGGGGATCACATCAAAAATATCTTTGCCCAGACCATGTTCATGTGTTTCCTAAGAGCATTGCTGTCCCCTGCTCGAAGGCTTTTCTTGTCCCCACCGCTTTCCCCACTACCTCCTCCCCCGCAAAGCCCCTGCTCCTCCAAGCCACCCACAGCCCTTGCAGTCTCTCCTGCCGGGCCAGCCCCTGAGCCGGCTCCTGTCCCCATTGTCCTCGGCTGTCCCCTTCTCTGCGCTTCCCTTTCTCCCAGACTGACCCTTTTCCCCAAGTCACCGCCCCCCATCAAAGCACCTCACTGTCCTGCTGTTTCCCCGCTGGGCCCCGAGCTCAGTTAGGGCAGGGACTCGGTCTGTCCAGCTCAGCCTCCTGCCCTCAGTGCTTGGAACACTGCCTCAGACAGGGCCCATTTTTTAAAAATGCGTAACATTTGTTGAATGTGTGCAGTCAACACAGAATCACTCACTGTGCTGAGTGCCAGCAGTAAAAGAAGCACATTACACCCTGACAAAAGGCGCCCATGGGGACCTCCCTGAATTCACACTCCAAACGAAGCCAGGCTCAGGGGAGCACAAGCTGTCCCACCACGACGTGCAAGAATAGGCGAGACTGCTCCGTGGTGCCAGACACAGCGCGGCCGTCCCATCCGGGCAGTGGTCGCGCATGTCAAAGAATTCATTGAGCTATGCACTTAAGAGCTGCACCTTACACTAGGAAAGTTATACCCCCAAAATTCAAAAGTTAGGAGAAATAAAAATAATTGTTAAATACGTCTGAGTCACATGAACCCACACATAGTATTAAAATGCATAAAGACACATGCACAGAAATGAAAGCGGGTAAAACCTAGTGAAATCTGAATCAGGCTGTTGACAGTATTGTGCCAATGTCAATTTCCTGGTTTCCATATTGTACCAGAGTCCTGAAAAATGTTACTTTAGGGGGAAGTTGAGTAAAGGGTACCCAGGATTTTCCATACTATTTTTCAAAGTTCCTGAAAGTTTATAATTACTTCAAAATAGAAAGAGGTTTTTTTTAACTTAAAAACTGGAAAGATATTTAAGAAATCAGAACCAAATCTTTATTTACATAACATTTATTAAACTCCAGCGAGAATACTAAATGCTCTACTGGACCAGGTGAACTATGAAAGATAAATATGATTATAAACTCATAGCACATATTTTGTGTGGGAAAGTTAATACATAAGAAGTTTGATAGTAGTGTAAAGAGGTTCGCTGAAAAGATAATAAGACAAAAACTAATAACTACTAAGCGAAGTGCTGACCCAGTTCCTTAACGCCGTGTAATTTTTCCCTCCTGACCCCGAGACCAGGGGAGTTCATGATCATTATCCAATCATGGGAGTCTTTGATGTGAAAATTTGTTTTTACTTATTTTTAGAATACTCGATCAGCTTCCAATATTTCTAAGTATTATTAATTAATATCTTGGCTTCTGTACTTGATAATCCAAATGAAATAAAACCAAATGGTAAAAAGGATACGCCCGCGTCAGATCCAATGCTCCGGGAGCAGGAACATGAACCGGGAGATGCAGGAAACCAAGGCTGGGACTCCCAGAAGAGGGGACCCGTCTGTCTCTGATCCCCTTATTGCCAGAGTGCGGCAGAGAGAAGGCAGACAATAAATATGTGTTGAGTGAATGAATGAATGAATAAGTGAATGAATGAGGCCAACTCTGTTGGCCTCACGGGCTGATGAGCCTTTGGGGTTGGGGGCCCCAGGCCGGGCATCCAGAGGCAGGCGGAGTGCCACAAGGGCCTGGCTGCGCACTGGGGCCGGGGCGGCCACTGCCTGCCTCTTCCCCGCACCCTGGCACCAAGAACCGGCCTTTCTGGGTGCCCGCAGCAGGGGGTTCGCCTGGGAGCCAAGGAGAGCAGGGCGAGCCCAGGAGCCGGGCCCGGGCGACAGGCTGTTCGGGGACACTACGGCCCAGAAGGAAGACACGGTGCTTCTGCGGGGGTCTCCTGATCCAATAAAAGATTATCAGCTAAATAAAACAAGAAGTGACTGGGGCCACTGTGCCCTGTTGGATTGAAATCATGTGAGCAAAGTGGTTTTCTCGGGGAGATTTATTTCCTGCTCGGGCTCCAGGCAGCCAGCCCAGCCAGAGCGAACGGGCTGGTCTCCCCCCGTGGGGCGGGGTGGGGTGGGGGTTATTTAATCTTCCAATGAGCTGGAACAGAGAAGACGGCATGAATGGACATTAATTCTAAAACAAATTATTAAAGTGAGATCTGGGATTCCGGGAAAGCCATCTACCCCCTGCCTGTCTGCCACCTCCCTCCCGAATGCCATAAAATCGCTCCTCTCCACTCAAAACCCACCGCCAGACCAGCCGGGTCTCCCACTGGGGCTGAGGAGAAAGGCCTAGGCCTGGCCCACGCCCAGGGCCAGTGGAGTCGTGGGCCTAGCTGGACCGCCATGCCCGCCGGCCTAGGCCACTGCCTCCCTGGGTCATGGCCCCTGACAAGGGCCCCATGTTTCTCTCTTCCTTGTCACCTGTATTTGTGCTCAGGGATGGCCTGGGCTGCCTCTCCCATGTGGGTTCAACTCCCATCCGCCTCCACGACAGGGACCTTGGCCCACCTCGGGTGTCCTTCCTCACATCTCGCCCAGCCCAGACTCAGCCCCCCAAGCCGTAAGGCACCCCACACTCCGCTGCCAGGCCCAGGAGACACAGGGACAGCCCAGACCCATTGCCCCAGGGGCCAGCCGGGGGCGGGCGTGCGGGTAACTGCTGAGAAGAGGGCACACAGACACAGGCTGGGTGAGGAGTGGCCTCAGGGTGCCGCCAAGAGAAGACCCCGGACCTGGGCATTGAGGGGAAGAAAGAGGACACCAACTGGACCAGGACGTTGGGAGTGGAGGAAACAGCATTTGCAAAGGTCTGAAGGTAGAGCATTTACTGGTGCATCCAGAATCTACAATACTAATAATAATAGTTAAAATAAGAGTAAAGATAGTTAGAATGTAAGTGCACTGTGCCAAGTACCCCATATACACATGTTATCTTAAAATTAGATTAAAATTATCTTCCCAACGACCCTGTGAGGGGGTGGGGATTGTCATTATTCCCATTTTCCAGATGAGGAGACTGAGGTTCAGAGAGGACCAGGTGCCTAACACAGAGTCAGTATATGGGAAGGCCAGACTCCAGAGTCAGTCCTCCTTGCCCCACCCACTCTGCCTCCACCTCTGGCCCAGGCTACAGCGCCTTCCCTGCTACTACTATAAAAGGGAAGGGGACCTTCCCTACCCTGAGATAGTTACCTGGAGGCCTGTTTTGTACGGGGCTCAGAGAGGGCAAGCAACGCTCCCAGGTCACAGCGTGTGAGCCCGTGTGTGTCCCTGTGGGACACAGTCCACGTTTCACGGTTCTGTGTCTCTAGCCCCTGCCCCTCCTCTGAGAGCAGGCCTCCCCCGTATGCCTAAGGCACGGATGGCCCTGGCGGGGGTGGCCCTGCTCATCTGAGCCCCAGGGCCGGGCCCTGGTCGTGGCAGCTGCTGAGAGATGAGTGGATCCGGAGCCCTTGGCCCGGGAAGGACCCGGAGGTCCCGGGCTGGCTAGAGGCGCAGGCAGCTCCCCGCCTCACGGCCCCCACGGGTGAGCCCTTCTCCACGGGGCCTGCAGTCGGGGCGCCCCCGCGGGCTCGGACGCCACTTTCCGGCCGGTGACAGCAGGTTCTGCGTCCAGGACAGGGAGGGGGGCGAAGGCTTTCTCCAGGCCCAGCGCGGCTTAGGAGGCGCCGGCACCGACAAAGCCACCCGCGCACGCGGCTCGGCGCCCTTCAAATAGGGGTCGCTCTGGGGAGGGCGCCCGGGCCCGCGGGGCGGGACGTGGGGGCAGGAGACGCCCGCACGGCCCTGCCCACCCGGCTGTCCCCGCGCCGCCGCTCCCGGCCTGGGTCTCGGGCCCGCGGGGCAGGCGGCGCGGGAACAAAGGCGCAGTCCCCAGCCCTCGCACCCGCGCCCGTGCGCACACGCCGGCCCCCACGGCACACGCGGGGCACAGCCCTGTCCCCGCCCGCGGCCACCTCCGGACGGGGTGGACCCGCCCCAGCTGCCACGCCGGCGCCGACTCCCGCGCGCGCCTGCGGCCACGCGGAGCCCGGAAGGCCCGAGGGCGCGGGGCGGTTTCTGCAGCCCTCGTGGTCAGGCCCGCGGCGGCGGCGCGCGGGGACGGGGAGAGGGTCGCTGTCCGGCGCCCGCCCGCGCGTCCGTTGGGGCCAGGGCCTTGGCCTAGGCCGGGCGCGAACCCTGGCGCCCCAAACACACGCGGGGTCTCCACGGACCCACGGGCCGATGGCGGCGGGACACACGCCGCAGCGGTGTCCGCGCCACGCTCGGCCCGGGCAAGGGAGCCCAACTGCAGCCTCGTGGCGCCACCTTACGGTCCGCATGCCGTAGGATTGGTTCCCGGCCCAGGACGCCCGGCGGGCTCGGTGGCGTCCCCGGTCTCTTCCTGCCGCCCGGCTGCCGTGAGGGCCACCGCCCAGCCCAGTCTCGCGCCGCCCTGCGGCAGACAGCGCCGCCCGTCTCAGTCCCCGTGGAAGGGCAAGCGGGTGTTCGCGCTGTCCCGGGCCCAGGGCCACAGCCACCGCCACAGGGAGGGACCTGGCTTGCAACCTCCTGCGCCCACCCGCAGGCCAGTGACCCTGCAGATGTCCCCCTTGTCCCACCCTCCTCACCCCTGCCTCCTTCTCCACCCCAGCCCGCAGGCCTCCTCTGAGCACCCCACCTGCACCCCCTGTTTAACACTACCCCGGATTCTTAGAAAAATCACACAGGATAAAGACCCTTGGGGACCCAGCCTCGCGCCCCACTGTGGACCCAGAAACTGAGGCCCTGGTGTCCCCTTTGTCCCGGCCTGAGCTCCGGGAGCCGCACTGAGACCCTTCAGCCACGGCCCCATCCCCTTCTCGGCCCAGCAGAGACACCGCGCCCAACGTTTGTACGGATGACAACCGTCAGCACACGGGAGCGCTTGCCCCGGGCCAGCCCTGGATGTCCCTCCTGTGACCCTCGGCAAGTCAGCCCTGCGGGCACAGCCGGTTACACACCGAGGCTGTAAGGCACAGCCTGTCACCCACGGCGCAGCGGGGTGCAGCAGGCCCTTGTAAACACTGGGGAGCACTTGTGTGTCTAAACATGGCAAACACAGGAAAGGCACAGTAAAAGCACGGTATGGCGATCTCATGGGAGCACCATCTTCTGTGTGGCCCCCTGTTGACTGAAACACTGTTACGTGGCGCGTGGCCGTGCTGTTGC
This sequence comes from Cheirogaleus medius, assembly GCA_008086735.1. Taxonomy (NCBI): domain Eukaryota; kingdom Metazoa; phylum Chordata; class Mammalia; order Primates; family Cheirogaleidae; genus Cheirogaleus; species Cheirogaleus medius. The sequence continues at coordinate 3,072,350 of VBSM01003204.1, forward strand.
TGCCTTCCTTCCACAGATGAACCCCAGGCCGGACGAGGCACCAGGCTTGCCCAAGCTCACACACGGCAGGAGGGGGGTGGCCGAGACGAGAGTCCAGCCCGGACTGGAGACTCTTCTGCGCTCTGCCAGGGCCTCCCAGCCCAGTCCACAGCCAACACCTGGGACCCGGGCTGGGCTGGGCGTCAGCAGTGGCACTGCGACGTGACCCATCCTGGCGTGGGGGGTGGCTGCCTACTCATGCATACATCAGTGAGTCACAATCTCGTGGGCCACATGGTGTGAGGCTCCAGCCCAAGTCTGGCCCTCAGATTCCTGAAGTGTCAGATGCCTCTAGGCTGACCTTCCCATTTTACAGATGGGCAAACTGAGTCCACAGAGACACAGGGCCTTGCTCAGGGTCACACAGAGACAGAGTAGCTATGGTCTAGGCTGCTCCATCCCGCAGGTAAGACAAGAGTCCAGGTCCCAGGATCTCGGACCTATCTGAGCCTCCAGGGCTGCTCTCCTCACCCTGCAGGATCAACAGTTCAGCTAGAGCTCCCACTCTGGGGGTGAGGGGGGAAGTGGAAGGGACAGACAGTGACACAGACAGTGACAGACCCAGAAATCACAGCTCAGGTGAAAGGCTTGGCTGGGGCTTGGGGAAGCCCAGAGGAGAGATTAGAGGTGGGAGAGGTCAGTTAGGAAAGGATTCTTAAGGAAGTGATATCAAGTGGGCTTTGAAGGATGAGTAGGAGTTTGCCAGTGGAAAAATGCAGGGAGGGGGTAATTCAAGGGAAGGCATGGGGCTTAGGGGAAGCTTGGCTAGTTCCATCTGTAAATTGATAGTTAGGAGTGTGGACCTGTGTACTAGACAGGCCTGGGTTCAAGTCCTGGCCTTGCTTCCAGCAGGTGACTTAACCTTTCTGAGCCTTTCGTTTCCTCATCTGTAAAATGGGGCCACAGTGCTCTCCTCAGTCACGGGGCAATTGCAGGGTTAGCATAGGGTGGGACACACAGAAACCCATTAGAGAAGACTGAAGACTGTTGGTAAGGAAGGGGCAGTGTGGCTGGGAAGGTCGCTAGAGGTCAGACCATGAGGACCTGGAATGACAAGCAAGGAACTTGGCTTCATTATGAGGACAACGAGAGCCATGGAAGGGGCTGGAGCCACGGAGTGACCCATCTGCTTTGTGTTTATTTTATTTTATTTTATTTTTTTGACTCAGAGTCTCGCTCTGTTGCCCAGGCTAGAGTGCCATGGCATCAGCCTAGCTCAC
>VBSM01003204.1:3086520-3107069 GCA_008086735.1 Cheirogaleus medius
TTTGAGACCAGCCTGAGCAAGAGCGAGACCCCGTCTCTACTAAAAATAAAAGAAATTAAATGGCCAACTAAAAATATATAGAAAAAATTAGCCGGGCCTGGTGGCGTATGCCTGTACACACCTTTTGGGAGGCCTAGATGGGAGGATGGATTAAGGTTAGGACTTTGAGATCATCCTGAGCAGCACAGCAAGATCCTGTCTTTACAAAAAATAAAAATTAGCTGGACATGGTGGCAGGTGCCTGTAGTCCCAGCTACTGAGGTGGCTGAGGCAGGAAGATTGCTTGAGCCCAGGAGTTTGAGGTTGCTGTGAGCTAGGCTGTTGCCACAGCACTCTAGCCAGGGCAACAAGAGTTAGACTCTGTCTCCAAAAAAATAAAATAAAAATAAAAATGGGCAAAGGACTTGAATAGACATTTCTCCAAAGAAGATATACAAGTTGGCAATAGCACATGAAAAGATGCTCAACATCACTAATCATTAGGAAAATGCGAATCAAAACCACAATGAAATACCATTTCACACCTATTAGGATAGCTATTATTTAAAAAAAAAAAAACAAGAGCTGGAGAATATGTGTAAAAATTGGAACTCTGACGCATTGCTGGTAGGAGTGTAGAATGCTGCCGCCACTGTAAATAATGGCATGGTGGTTCCTCAGAAAATATTAAACATAGAATTACCATATTATCCAGCAATTCTACTTCTGGTATAAATTCAAAAGAACTTAAAGCGGGGACTTGAAGAGGCTTTTGTATGCCCATGTCCATATCTGCCCTTTTCACAATAGCTAACATGTGGAAGCAACACAGTGTCCATTGATGGATGAATAGGTAAACAAAATGTGGCATATATATGCAATGGAATATTACTCAGCCTTAAAAAGGAAGAAGATTCTGACACATGCCACAACATGGTGAACCTTGAAGACATTATGCTAAGTGAAACAGGCTAGACACAAAAGGACAAATATTGTATGATTCCTCTTATATAGGGTCCCCAGAGTAGTCAAATTCATAAAGACAGAAAGTTAGTTGCCAGGGGCTGGGGGCGAAGGGTTTCAGGAGGAAGTCACCAGGGGGACATCAACAAGGCATTGTTAGTCTATGTGGAAAACAGCCCTCTGAGGGGTTCTACAGTTTTGTTGGAGAGTTGGGGAGAAATTATTAGGTTATTAAGTATGGAATGTCTGATTTCCTTAAGTACTAAGTTTGACAGTTGATATCTCTCTGACATTTCACTTTGACATTTCTTTTTAATTTGTATTTTGAAGGTACATCCTCAGTCTTTCAAATGCATGTTTTGGCTTGTGATTATCTTTCACATTTTTTTTAGAGCAATGTTGTGAAACCATGGATAAGTCATGGATAAGTAAAAAATGTGTGCTATTTTTAAATATGGGTTCCATTGTGGAACCAATGCAGTGCAGACAGCTCAAACTATCAGTGAAATGTGTGGGAAGGATGTGGCTAATGAATGCATAGTATGTCTATGGTTTGAGAAGTTGCGTTCTGGTGATTTTAATCTTGAAAACTAGCCATGTAGGTGGCCTGACACCAAGGTGGATAATGGAAGTGAATCCATCTCAACCCACGCATGAATTAGCAGCAAGGTTTGACATTACTATTCCAACAATATTGGACCCTTTGAAACAAATTGCAAGGTAAAGAAGCTGGATGGATGGGTACTGCATGAATTAAACAAGCATCAGAAGAGAAATCATCTTGAAGCTTGCCTTTCTTTGCTGTCATGACATAAAGGTGAACCATCTACACTGTATTGTTACATGTGATGAAAAATGGATTCTTTTTGACAATCGCAAGCATTCGGCCCAATGGTTGGATAAAGATGAAGTGCCGAAACACAGTCCAAAATCGAATATTCATCAAAAAAAGCTAATGGTGTCTGTTTGGTGGTGCAGTGCTGGTATTATCCACTACAGCTTCATGAAACCGAGTCAGTCGATTACAGCGAATGTCTTCTGCAACCAGTTGGATGGAATGATGAAGGTGCTTGTGATTAAGCAGCTGAGATTGGTCAACAGAAACAGGCCAATCCTCTTGCAAGCCATGTTGTAAAAAACAAACGCTGCTCAAACTATAGAAGCTGAACTTGGAAACTCTCTGTCATCCACCGTATTCACCAGACCTTGCACCAACTGACCACCACTTCTTCCAGGCTTTGGACCACTTCTTGCAAGGAAAAATATTCAATTCCCAACAAACTGTTTAAAACACCTTAAGTGATTTCATCACCACTCAATCTCCAGGCTTCTTCTCTGCTGGCAAAAGCAAGCTACCATTAAGATGGCAACACTGTGTCAATAGTTTAGGCGCATACTTGGATTAATTGTACTGCTTTTTGTTTGAGATATAATAAATTAAACTTTTGATTCAGAATCGGACATTTCATATTTAATGACCTAGTGACAATCAGGACATAGAAAACTAATCAAGTGAAACTCAAGGCTCCAAAAAGTTATTTGAGAAAGGAAATATTCACATGGCCCAGATGTGAAGACTAATTATACAGAACATTGATTTAACAGATGTTGTTCACATACATTGTGAGCACAGAGAAGGGAAAGTTGGGGGTGGGTCAATAAGGGGGTTAAATTTTCATGTTCCAATATTAGAAGTCAGTAGACAATGTCCAAAGTTGATGAATCAAGAAATAGTGGGATACAGGCCGGGCGCGGTGGCTTACGCCTGTAATCCTAGCACTCTGGGAGGCCAAGGCGGGCGGGCGGATTGTTTGAGCTCAGGAGTTCAAGACCAGCCTGAGCAAGAGCGAGACCCCATCTCTACTATAAATAGAAAGAAATTAGCCAAACAACTAAAAATATATAGAAAAAATTAGCCGGGCATGGTGGGGCATGCCTGTAGTCCCAGCTACTTGGGAGGCTGAGGCAGGAGGATTGCTTGAGCCCAGGAGTTTGAGGTTGCTGTGAGCCAGGCTGACGCCATGGCACTCTAGCCTGGGGAACACAGTGAAACTCTGTCTCAAAAAAAGAAAAGAAATAGTGGGATACAATGTATCGTAAAGATATCTGCACTCCCATGTTGATTGCAGCCCTGTTCACAATAGCCAAGACTTAGAATCGACCTAACTGTCCATCAACGGATGAATGGATAAAGAAGTTGTGGGCTGGGCGCGGTGGCTCACGCCTGTAATCCTAGCACTCTGGGAGGATCACTTGAGCTCCGGAGTTCGAGACCAGCCTGCCCAAGAGTGAGACCCTGTCTCTACTAAAAATACAAAAAATTAGCCAGGCATGGTGGTGTACCAGTAGTTCCAGCTACTGGGGAGGCTGAGAAAGGATCACTTGAGCCCAGGAGTTCAAGCTTATACTGAGCTATGATTGTGCCACCACCGCTTCCAGCTTGGGTGACAGAGCGAGACCTTCTCTCTTAAAAGAAAAGAAAAGAAAAAGAGCAACACTGAGGGAGAAGAGGGCCATGTGACAACGTGACAATGGAGGCAGAGATTGGAGTGAAGCAGCTGCAAGCCGAGGAACAACAGGATTGATGGCCACGACCAGAAGCTAAGAGGCAAGGAAATACCCTGCCCAGAGTCCCAGAGGGAACGGGGCTCTGCTGACACCTTGATTTCGGCCTTCTAAGCTCCAGAACGGTGAAAGAATCAATTTCAGTTTGTGGTGCCCTGTTATGGCAGCCCTAGCATACTGACACAGAAGTTGTCTGGAAAACCAGCTCTCCTGCCCTAAATCTAAGATAACTGTGGAAAGACTGCATTATGGTAACGATGTTTTTAATGTCTGGGCACCGCTTAGCTCCTCCCCTGGCCAGCAGCGGTGCCACCGTGCCACTGTGTGGAAGTGGAGCCGGCTTCCTGCCTTCCAAGCTGGCCTGGTCCCCGGACGCCTGAGAAACTTGGCCCCTCTGTTTCTCCAAGCCACAGACCCCTGCTGCAGTGCCACCATCCTGCTGGGTAACTGACCCCCTGCAGAGGCTTTGAAAATGCTCTTTCTGCCTCAGGCGGGGTTGGGAGGCCTCTCCAGGCAGAAGAGGGGGGATCAAGGCTGAGCGGAGCCCGTGTCTTCTCCATGTAACCCCACTCCGGGGAACTTCTGGTGACTCACGCAAAGCTCACGCACCCTGAGCCTTAAGGGGGGAGGCGGCTGTCGCTCCCAGGACCATTCTCAGGATGGTCTCCCATCAGATGGAGGGACTGACCTGCGGCAGCCAAGCACAGCTGGGGGCCCAGAGATGCCCTGAGAGACCAGCCTCACACAGGGCCTGGCAGTGGCTTCCCAGGAGAGGCCTCCTCCCACGCCGTCTCCATCCCTCCCTCTGCCACCCAAGGTCTTTTGGCCCCATGCCTCTGACTCCATGTCAGATGAGTTCATCAGTCTGGAAGGCAGGTTCATGGAGTGCTCTGGAGCTAGGAATGTTCTAGAAGGGGGTCTAAGCCAGTAGGAAAATAAAGCATGAGGTCAGTAGAGTCTGAGTTCTCCTGAACTTGAAGTGTGGGTGCGTGTGTGTCTTGTGTGCACGTGTGTGTGTCCTTGTGCATGCATGAGAGCGTGGATCGAGTAGAGGAGCTCTCTAAATCCAGCGAGGCCCACCCCAGATGGCTTTCCACTCCCTGACTCTTCGCCCAGGAAATGCCTTTAAGCCCCATTCCCCCTCTTCTCTTTCTTCAATCACTATTGATCACAAGAATCCAGCCCCTGGTCCTCCAATTGGACGGTCTTTTTCAGCCCGGTGCTCACCAGCCATGACAAACTTCCAGGTAGAGTAAAGGATTAAATGGAAGGCACAATAAGAAGTGAAACAATTAGAATTTCTGCCTCATTATCATGGTAATCTTATCAGTCGGATAATGAGGTATTAATGGAGATTTAATGTGCATCTCATAACAGAATCCCTTGGAGAAAACACACAGGGAAATTGCTGTAAATCCACTTAATGATGGAGAAGTCCCAAAACACCATATTCCAAAGGATGAAAAATGCAGGATGCAAATGAGAAAGAATCAAGGTCAATAACACCGCGGGGACGGGCCTAACGGCAGATTTGGAGATATATGTAATAAAAATTGCATGTTGCTTTTAAACCTCACCCTCTGTTGTTTTCAAATGTGCATTTCTAGTAATGAAACACAGAAGTGCAGCCAGAATGATTTGTATGTTTTAGAAACCACGGGGGGGATGGAGACATGTCTGGAAACCCATCGGGCCCCCCACGGGGAGCCACGGGGGGGGGGGGAACGGGTGTTTCACGGAGAGCCCTCCAAGGGAAGGGGGGCAGGGAAGAGCCCCTGTCTGAGCTCAAGGTCATTTGGGAAACACCAGCAGGAGGGGGACAATGCATTTCCTTCCACTCCTCCATTCAGCCTGACGGAGCCACTGACCAGTTAACTCGGAGAGAAGGATGCGCGCAGATCCGAGACGGGAATAGCAGCTCATTGAGAGCACCTACTGCGCGCCAGCCGCCGTCGAAATGCCATCACGGATTATCTCAATTCCATGGGCAACACTGGGGAGTAGAAACTATTAAGATCCTCATTTTTTAGATAAGAAACAAGCTCAGAGAAATTAGGTTGCCTCGATTTGCACCTTGGCCTGAAAACTCCACCTCTACCATATCAGGTTGAACCCTGTGAAATTTCCCATATATGACTGCTTGGAGTCCACGAAAAATGAAATTTCATATGGTTCAAGCTAATATTTTACTTCCTGGCTGGGGACCCTTTCTAGATATGGGATCCTCTAACAAAAAAGGCAGAATCGAGGGACAGGAATTATTCCCTGAGCTTAGGATCAGAGGACAAGGGACAGAACCCTGTGCTCCTGCCGTGGTCTGAACTCACTCCCCACAGCAGCAGAGGGGGCTCAGTCAGCGGGTGCCAAGTAAATGGAAAGGAAGATCCAAAACACTCGGCTCATAAATTAAAAGCACTTCGTGAATCGGAAAATGATAAGCAAATGTTGGCTGTTTGGTTCTTATAATTTATTGATGATAATAAATAACCCTTAGGCCTCCCAAGTTTTTCCAAGGATTGAAGGTAAAGTTAGCTCTATTTTTAGTTGATTTTAGGGAAGTTGGATGAAAAGAGTCTCACAGGACGCCAACAGTGGGGTGACCAACTGTCCCGGTTTGCCCGTCCAGGTTTTAGTCCTGAATAATCCCACTTTCAGGGAAACCCTTCAATCCTGGGCAAACTGAGGTGGCCGGTCACCTGTCTGAGAAGGGAGCCTAGACTCCCAGGGTCCTGGATGGGAGGAGACGTTGATCCAGTGCCGGGCAAGTGGCCCCAGCAGGCTGGGCTCTGTGCTGGGCCCCAGGGGAGCAGCAGTTTTTCTTTGTCATGCACTGTCTGGGGACCCTGAGGCCTCCATCTTAGTGACAGCTGGTGTGTATACAAGGACAGAGGAAGAAGACAAAGAAGGAAGCTTCCCTGCACAGCCACTGGCCCTCCTGGAGGAGACACTGGACACGCACACCTCCCTTACTCTTCTCGGGAACCCTGACAGCCAGGGGTCATGGGTCCACTTTACAGATGAGCAGACTGAGACGTGGGCTGGTGAAGGGACTCTCCCAGAGTCCTGAGCGGCCAGTGGGTGGCTGAAGGGCTGAAGAAGGATGACAAGACCTGGGGAACAGGTGTGGCCCTCAGAGAAGGGGTCAGTCTGAACCAGAGAAAAGGCAGAAATTGGCAACATTTCTGGAGTCTTGCAGCTGTGTTCCGTTTAATCACAGACTGCAAATTGAATGAAGTTAAGACAGTGTTGCCTCTTTGAATTTCCCCCAGGCCCTGTTTAATGAATAAATAGGCATGATTTGTAATTAGCTTATCCATTGTGCGAATGCTTCTAGAGCACCTGAAGTGAGTTAAACATGCCCCCTGCAATCTTGCTGACAATATTAATTCACTCAGCAAACCTTTCTTCCTGGTCCACCGTGCATGTGACCAAATAATCGCAGATTGCTCCGCAGTGGACATATTGAGAAAAATTGGGAATTTTTGGTCTGGAAAGATGAAGACACAGTGTCCTCATCAGTCCTGCGTCCCAGCATGGGATTTGGATGCTGCACGTTTGGTCTGTTTTCATCAGCAAACGCTAGATAACCCACAGAACAATCTCCCGTCTTCCTCCCAAACCAGCCTTTAAGAATCCCACAGCCACTGGCAGGAAAGACTCTTGGTCATTAACGCCGCCTCGCTGAGGGGTCCAAGGCTGGGCCAGGGGTCTTCACCAGTCTGGGCTGCCTCTCTTTCCTGCAAGCTGTCGTCTGTGCACCGCGGCTGCCTGACACCCGCAGCCGCTGCTTGAGCCCACCGTCTCCTGCCAAGCTACCGGGCGGCCGGTATCATTTATCCTGTAATTGGGGCGGCTCGTCAGGTTTGCCCAGCTTCCGTGCTAACCGCATGGCTGCTGCCAAAATCCCAAATCCTAGTATTTCCCTGCTCAGGGCTGGAGGGAGGGCGCCTCGGCACAGGTGACCGTCCTGATTGCCTCCACGCTTTCCAGCAAAGGGGTTTCCATTCATCTTCATCACGGGCTCAATCTGCACGGAGAGGAGGTGGCCTCGGTGGGGCCTCGCCTGGAGGCTTCCTCTCATCTGTTCCTCTGCCTCCACTGGCCAATTGTATCCCGCCTGCCCTGCCGCTTCCCCTGGGTCTGCGAGGGTCCTCAGCAACCGCGCCCTCTCCCTCTGGGCCCGCAGGAGAGGCCCCTGCCCGCTAGACAGAGGAGGCGATCGAGGAGGTGGAGACTGTCGGTCTGTGCTTGCCGTGGCCTTGACCCTGGGAAGAGGACCTGGGCCGTGCCTGGGACAATGGGTCTTCTGTGCTCCAGATACTGCAATTCAGTCTGGTCTGCTGATGCCTGCGGGGTGCCAGGCTCCACGCTCGGGGACTCACGTGCACAAAGGGGAAGTGCACACCGGGATCGGGATAATGAAGAACTGCGGTGGGCACCATCCTCTACAGTTTGCAAAGCTCCTTCTGCTCCCCAGCTCCCACAATGCCCCACAGCCCTGCGAGGCCGGCTTTGCAGAAGGGCAGATGGGATCCCGTAGTTGCTAAAAATGTGGATTTGGGCATCCTGTAGACCTGGATTCCGATCCCGGCTCTGGCATGTATTTTCTGTGTGGCTTTGAATAAGCACTTCACATTTCTGAGCCTTAGCTTCCTCGTGTGAGATGGGGCTTGTGTGCTGCCCACCTGCGGGTGGGGGTTCTGGGAAGGAGCGTGTGAGGCACTCAGCCCTGGGCCCGGCACATGGAGATAGTCCGGGAACTCAGGGCAGGATCGTGACTAACCGGCAGCACCTCCCGGAGAATGGGACAGGAGGCTCCCGCGGCTCTCGGGACCTTGTCCAGAGGGGCCCTTTAGCGGTGGCCCCCGTCAGAGCTGGGCTCAAGTCATTGGCTGTGTGACTCGGGGCAGTTGCCTCATCTGTGAAATTGGAATATTAACCTTGTCATTGTGTTGCTAGAGAAAAGCTTTATACATTGGAAATAATTAATTGCCACAACGCAGGGCAGGCTGAGAGGAGCCTGGTGTATCTTTGCATCTAACTGCAGGGACCCGGACGAGTTCTGGGTCCCAGCCAGAAATGTCCTGGTGAAGGGCCGCTGGGAGCTGATTCCACGTCCGGAGCCCCCCTGCCCCCGGGGCATCCCGACCTGGAGCCCGGACGCTCCCCTGAGAGGGCCTCGGGCTGCTTTCGCTCCGCAGCCTTTTCAGCCAATGGTTTGTACCTGTCCTTGGCCACAAGATGTCACCCAAGGAACAGCGAAGCGGGGGCCTGGGTGGAAACTGGCCAGCCCAGAAGTCAACCCAGGGGACAGCAGATTCCAGGGGGAGGAGCTGCAAAGGGCTGCAACCTGCAGGGGGTCCAAGTCCCAGGATTTCCAACAGAACATGGCGCTATTGCCCCCAGAGGACACGGGTTTGTAGATGCCACCTGAAGATAATAAATAATAAAATAATACATAGTAAGTAAATAGGGACAAGAATCCCTACTTCCCAGAGTAGGGTTAAACAGTGCCAGCCAGACAAGCACACTTTGGTGTGATCAGGGCCGCAACCCCAGGTGCTGAGCTGGGTGCCTGGCACCCTCCACCCTGCCCTGTGCCTGGTGGGGTGGGAGTGACACAGGAGAGGCCACATGGCCCAGCAGGACCCGTGCCAACTCTTCAGTGGCAGCTGTCTGGCACCCGGGCCTAGGACAAAGAGGGGCAGGAGGGCCCTGACTCAGTGCCAGCTCCTTCTCTGTCCCTCCTCTGCTCGGGCCTGGGGAGGGCGGCTGGGGCCGCAGGAGGCGCAGGGCCAGGGCTTCTGAGATGCCGCCAGCCCACCCATATCTACCCAGCAAGATGGAGGGCTTGGGGTGCGCTCTTCCCAGAGGATGGGAGGAACCACCTGGCCCTTGACGATGGGAGAGGGGGAGTCCCTGTCCCAGCAAGGGCTGAATTTGGGAGGAAAAAACAGTGGAACCCCTGCTAGGAATCATCTCCCCCCCCCCAGGGGCTACTATCTGCACCTCATCCACCCCATCTGCAAACATTCGGGGACACCTGCCATTTGGGAGCTTGCCGTCCCCAAGGAGAGCACAGGCCCAGGGAGGTCCCTGCTGTGTGGAGGGATGGAGGTGCCTCTGGAAGGAGGGGGACGGGGTGGGGGTAGGGGCTGTCAGATCAGGGATGGGCAAGGCGCAGGCTGCAGGCAGGCAGGGCGTAGCACTCTGGGGGAAAGGTGACGGTGATGGTTCTGAGGGGCTGGAGTGCAGCTGGAGAGGAAGAAGGGACAGAGGCATGTGGCTGGAACCCTGATAGGAAAGAGAAGGTTTTAAGCAGGAGAGGAACGTGATCAGACTTGATGCATTCTAAGGGCACCTAGAAGGGGCACGAGCGGGGCATGGAAACCAGTCAGGAGGTGGGGAACTGGCTGAGGCAGTGGGGACGGATCTAAGAGATGTTTGCTGAGGACTCGTCAGGAGGTTTGGGCGACCCAGGGACTGGGGCAGCGGGATGCGGGATGCTGCGGAGGGTGGGGCAGGGCACGTGGGGACGAAAGTGTCGGATCCAGAAGGGTGGACAGTTTCAGACAGTGTTTCACTGCAGTTATTACGTACGGCCACAGCAGAATGGAGCTTGAGCTCACAGCCGAGCCCTTTAGTTAAAAGTGGGCTCTGGGAGTCATCGCTCCGCATACGGTGGATGGTCCTAGTGCTCCAGGGGACGAACGCACAGCAGCGTCCCTCGGGGGGTGCGCCGTGGCCCCGTTGAGAGGCGGTGGCCGGTCTCCTCGCCCACGGAATAGCAGGTCGGCCTAAGCTGTTCACGGCGAGATTCTCACGTCCCCCCTTGAGCAGCACGGCGGGCAGCCTCTCCTTTAGGGGTCCCAGAGCCCCGCGCCTGCTGCTGGCAGCCTTCACAGCACCTGCGCGCTAGCCCGGCCCCCACACCCCCGGCTAAATGCCAGCACAGGAGAATAGTTCCAGATTTTACACATACCGCAAAACTAGAGACTGTAAGAGATCAATGGGGTAACATAGCCCAGATCAGGAAACACCCTTCGAAGTTGTCTGGCTAGTGTCAGGGCTCAGACGAGAACCTTCTTCAGGTTCCTGGAAACTGGCACTCCGACCACACACCACTCAAAACTGTGGCTCTGCAGTAGGCAGGAGTGACGCAGGAGGTGCTGCTGGGCGGCACCACTGAGGACGCCGCGCTGGCGAGATGGCCCTTAGCGCCTTCCCATCATCTGCCCCTTCGTCCGTCCTCCACCAGCCGCTCTCCCACAGCGGGCTGCACGCAAGGAGCAGCCGACGCAGCCTCACCTGTCACCATCACGGCCACCAGGGGAGGAAAACAGGGTTGTCAGTGGTCACGATGTAAGGCGGGCTGGGGGGTGAAGAAATCACACAGGGAGTCCACATAGGGCTGTGGGGAGCAGAGAAGCGTGCCAGACGCTCTCGCTTGGAGCAGGGGCGGCGAGGCTGCACATGGGGAGCAAAAGGGTTCTCAGCAAGGAAGTTCGGGAGACGATGGTTTACAGAACTCCCTAGAACACTTAAAAATGGACCGATTCCTGGGCCCCGTCCACACACATTACAATCCATTTGGTCAGGGTGGGTCAGGTTAGATCCCTTGACTGAATTAACCAGGAATCAGCGGTAAGAACCGTCAGCACCGCCTACGTCTCTCCAAGTCCTGGTTACAAGTTTGTCAGAACTGCAAATGAAGAGGGCTAAGGAAAGCTGAAGTGAAAATGCCCTATTTTTAAAACCACATCTGATACTCTTTTCACAAGAGCATAAAATTTCATGCTTTGGGTCAGCAATATGCTGAATTCCTAGATAGTTAACAGAAATAAGATCACCGTGGTTCTCACATTGTCTGCAACAGGCCCAATGACCTGGAACTGAGCACTATTTCCACTTTAGCACAAGACGCGGAAGATGTTTTCTGGATCCCCACAACCAGAGATTTTCCAGCCAATATGGCTCTTTGGTCAATTTTTTAAAAACTTTATGAGCTACAGGTTACTACTTGAAGCAGATGGAAAGGATTCTCACAGAATGAAATGACTGAAGCAAAAGCTCTTCACTGAATACTTCAACCCTGACACACTTACGGCCAAGAGGAGCTTAGCGCCTGTCTTCGCTGTCCAGGATCATGACGGTTTTGCAGCAGTACTGCAGCCGGCCAGCGAAGCACTGCCATCAGCTCCGCGTCCTTTGGGGAGAAGCTAGAGTCATGTACTTGGAGGAAGGGCTGAGTGGGAACAAACATAATAGGAGTCCAAGTGACATAGTAATGTCAAGTTGGCAAGAAAAGTTGAATGCCATTTTCGGTTCCTAGGCAAGTCACAGCACTCGTTTTAATACTGAACAGAGTGAATAGAAACTGAGCCTTAAGCAAGTTTCTAACTGCCTCCTGCTAAATGAAGTGCGATCAGTATAAGGAAAGCACCTTTCCACCAGCAAGGGAAGCCTGGAGGAGCTAGGGCTCCTTCGCTCTGCTGAAAGATTTAGTAAAGGCTTCGGTGAATATTGTGATTAGATGGTAACACTTTTGTTTTCAGAACTAAGGCTGATGAACAGCTCCCAAATACAGGGGTCAGACAGAAACTGTTAAAACTGACATTCACCAACTTGTCAGTTACTTCTGGGTCATTCCAGTTCCTTCCTGCACCACACTTAGCAAATACCTTACATGTTCAGATGAAAAAGACAGGTGTGAATTCATAGAGAGGATCAGTAACATTTGGAAGTCAAATAAACTTTCAGAAATGCTTCTGAATACAAAATAGGTGGTGGAAACAAAAAACCCAGTGAATCAAACCGCTCTCCCTTTTTAATCAGTTTTACAGAATGGTATTTTACATTTCTAATCACATTAGGAGACAGGACGAATTTCCTATACATATATAAGATTGTGCAAGCTCATTACTGAGGCGTAATAAAGGTTGTATCAGTTTCAAGAGAAGAGGCAGTACAAAGCTTTTTAACATGGGGAAGCACAAGAAGAACACGGTGGATAAGATAGAACAGTAACGCGGCAGAGATGAGTTCTGACAGTGTGTGGCCCCTGCCCACAGCCTGCCGTTACCCAAGCGAAGACTTCCTCTCTTGAACTTAACCTTTGCTGAGCTCAGGCCTGCGGGACACGGCAGCTCCACAGTGACTCCACAGTTCAACCACAACCTTAACTCTGAAGCAAACTGTATCTTCATTTCTTCAAGTGTACTCAACAGTAATAAAGCTATTACTTCCTAGGTAACCTACATTCTAAAATCTATTCAGTAATTATTAATCTGGCAAAGTTCTCAAGCATTTTGGCATTCAAAATCTCTCAAAAATCTCATCGCTGTTCATCCACTTACTAAAAATTCTTTGAGCTTCAAGAAGACTGTTTCGATTTTCCTCCCAAATTATACCAATTACATGCAGAATAAACCCACTAGACTTAAAAGAACTAAAAAGAGGGAAAACATAGACATTTCTTTAAAGAAACAAGGCAGGAATAAAGAGACAAGAGGAGAAAGCCTGGGACACACCAAGTGAGGAGGCCAACTCCACTACATCTCTGTACTTCCATGCAATCCACTCATAATTTTGAGCAAGTGCCTTCCTACTTTTTCTTCCTTACACCCAATCACATCAGAGAAAGAAACTTTTAAACCGCACACATTTAAAACACCTCACTGGAATTTTCATGGCAAGGAAGAGGAAAATGGTGCCTGGCTCACGCACACAGTCAGCTACAGATTCTTGCGGCAAGAACACAGCCTCCTTACTGGCTGGGCTGGGGTTTTGTTCTCTTGCTTATGCATCTCAGGAACATGAATTTGTAAAGTCCACTTTAACAAAGGCTTCCAGGACACAACAGAAAAAGAAAAACCATGCATTATGTCTATTTTCAATCCCTCAGCCTAAATTCTCTTACTACAGCAATTTAACTATCTGTATGAAAAGGCTTTCATAAGCAGGTTTTTATGAAGAAAAAGCAGAAAGAAGCAATTAGGATGGCTGAGATTTTACCTAAAGTGGAGAAAGAAAACGAAATATTTACCAGGTTTAAAAAAAAATACTTTTATGAGGAAAGACAATCTTCAATCGGTAGGTATTTCTATTACTTCCAGATGCAGAATATTAATGTAAAACACAAACTGACTTTTCTTTTCCTCAGAGAAGTTAATTCTATAAGATTTCAGTGAGCTGAGCCACTATCTCATTTAACATCCATTAACTTTGTAAATTTTAGGCAATAATTTGTGGCTACCGAATGTTTCCCAGGGGCGATTTTGTACTTTTGCACTAATCCTTCATGTAAAACAAGTACTGGAAGGCAGTGTAGTAAGCAGCATTTGAGGGCTGGGAATGGTGGCTCACACATAGCACTTTAGAGGCCAAGGCAGAAGGAGCACTAGAGGCCAGGAGTTCAAGACCAGCCTAAGCAACACAGAGAGACCCTCTACAAAAAATACAAAAATTAGCCAGGCATGACACGCACTTGTCATCCTAGCTACTGAGGAGGCTGAGGTAGGAGGATCACTTGAGCCCAGGAGTTCAAGGCTACAGTGAGCTATGATGATGCCACTGCACTTTAGCCTGACAAACAGAGACCCTGTCTCAAAAAAAAAAGGAAAAGAAACATATGAGGAACTTTTTCCTGAAAATTCAAGAGAATCATTCCCTATTTCTCATATTACTACTGCCATACAGATAGTGACTAAATTTCTAAATGCAGAAATCAACACTGTAAGAAATCCTGTCATGAAATAAAGCTAGTGATGGTTAATGCTGAAGTGGTCCTTGTTCCTGACAGGGTTCCGAGGGAAGCTTAGCTGCCCCTACGACAGCTGGGCTGTGCTTTTCCACAGCACCTGAGTCATGAACACCCGAATCTGTCTCACAGGCTTCACTGACACCAAATCTCGGGGGTTCCACCCTCACCGCTGGCTCGAGCACCATAGAACCCTATTTCCTGCCTCCAGTGTAGCCTGTACCCCCAAAACACCACCTTCTCCTTCACAGAAAAGAGCCCTGGTGAATGTCCACAACTTCATATTTATTTCCATAGTGATAATAACATGGAATAGATTTAGCAACCATTGCGAAGAAAAAAAATCTCTCATTGATTTATGGGTTAAATCCCATAACAATGAATTCCAACTATTCAGAGTCTTCTGTTGACTTAATGTTTATTGAATCAAACGCTGAAGTAAATGGATTCCTACATAGGTCTCAGAAATCATGTCACACAGCTTGTTCTGTAATGCATTTACGATGGGATTTGACTTCTAATTCTAGGCAAGTTTGACAGTTACAGCCCAGGAAGCACATGACTCTGTACACAGATTTCTTGACCTAACATTCAAAAGGACATTTCATAGAACTAGTTTAATTTTGATCTCTCTCTTGAGGGCAGAAACCACATCCCACACTCCTACACAACCTGTTATTTCTTATTTTAAAATAAGTGAATGAGAAGAGTTGGAGACATAAAGAAAATCCAGTTTCTTTAGGCATTCTGAGACAGATCTTGGAGACAGGGAGCAGACAGCCTCTGTATTCATCTGCTCAAGGTTGTTTGCCATGGTTCCCTTAAAAAATACCTGGAAATGCTCCCGCAACAAGGGACTCAAAATATGGGACTGAGTTTGTTATAAAAGAAGCTCAGCAAGTTTAGGAAACATACAAAGTGAAACCAGTCAGTGATGGCCTATGTATGAGACTTGTGCTTGATGCTTTGGTGTGCCTCCCTGGCCAATTTCTCAGGCACCAATACCCATTCCTGATTAATCGTCAATATACAACGCAAACAAAACTACTAAAACACAGACTTTTTTTTCAGAAGAGGGAAATAAAGGCACAGAAACCTGCCAAAATAGACTTTTTTCCATAAGAATAGTATGGTTGATTAAAATAGTTTATCACTAGTAAAACTTGTATCACTAGAGCAGACAATACAAATTAGTTTTTTAAAAAAATGACATTCACTGAATTCCTGGTCTGTGCATTCAATGTGAATAATCATCAGAAATATATTACAATTACAGATTTGTAAGGAGCTTTGTCTGGGGTTTCTACAGTATATTTAATATTTCAGATAAGAAGTACCACAATAAAGTATTAGGTATCTACTGTTCATTTTATGTAATATATGATAATTAAAGAGTTATCTCCTTTATGCAGGCTCGTAAGTGATTTTTATACTCCTCATCAAAGGCAGCCCTGTGCATCAAACTCCGCACCTAGAAAGTTCAATAAACTGTATTACACTTTAATAAATATTTGTGTATTTTTTGTGTTTTGCCTTTAAGCTCAGCTTAAATTTTGTCAAGGAAACCATTTCACAAGAGGGTATGTGACAATCTATTATCAGCAATAGTCCTTGTTTATTAGAATCTGAAGATGTCCATATTACATCAAATATAAATATATATTATATTTACATTTCCTTCTTAGCTTTTCAATTTAGGTGAGTGTATTTATAGATAATGCCTCTAATACACCACTATTATAATCCTCAGTGCAACTGATATTTTCCTTCCATTAGATGCATATAAGATAAGACAGCATCTTAAAAGAGGGGTACTGTTCTTTTTTAAAATAAAAAGAAAGAATGGGTATCTATGAATGGAGGCCTAGGAATTTTCTAAGAGATTCTGTTCCGTTTTCTTTTAATATTTAAAAATACCTGAAAAATGTGGTCCCTTTTTGCAGTACTATTCTCTACTTGGGGACAAGAAAATAAAATATGCAACTCAGAAAGGAAAGAGCCCAAAGAAAAGAGAACCTGCTTGTTAGCTCATTAATCTGTTTAGTAAAGATCTGTTTTAAAATGTCTGAATGCTGTACAATATTATACAAAAACAATCTTCTTCAGCCTTCAAAGCAGCTGGTACATTTTTCTTAGAGATCTCTATGCCCAACTAACAGTCTGCTGCCTTCGTGGCCTTGGTCTTGGTCACTTTCGGTCGTCAATGGTTTTAATGAATTCCACTGCTGCTGTGAACTGCATCCACCAATAGGACTCCTCTCCAGACAGACAGCTGGCATAAAAGCTACTGATATACTGAACAGTGGACAGCAAGCAGGGTGGATTTGCCTAGAAAAGTAAAAAATAAAAAAGTCAATTACTCAGATGTACAGCTTTGCCAATCATTTAAGAGTTCTTCAAATGTTTTTCTGTGAAAGAGACACCAGTCCTTTTGAAAATAATCCCCAAATTACACTTTTTGGAAGTAATCTGTAAACTTTAGCTACTATGAGTAGCAACAGTATACTGGAAAGGCAACCCAGGTTCTAGTCCTAACTGAACTATCTTGAACTTTCTATCCTTGCAAGTTACTTAACCTCACTAGTCCCTGTGAAGGCTGAACTAATCCCAGTGGTCTTAACATCCCAGGATTCCAGGATGTTAATAAGGAAATAAATGCTGTAGACAAATTGAGTTATATCTGGTAAGTCTGGAGGATCAACTGAGAAAAAAAAAAAAAACTAAAAAGACAATATGTCCTCTGCTGCAAGAGGTAACACAAGACATCTGTTTTTTTACCTTCTTCACATGGAGAAAAGACACAGGTTGTGAAACAGCTAGGAGGACAAGCTAAGACCTTTTCCTTAAAACTAGCTTAAACCAGCTCTGCATAAGGACTAGACAGATCACGTGTGGAAGAGACAAGAGCAGTGAACAAAAGGAGGAGCTGTGGTGGCCGATCCCATGGATTTCTGACTCAGAGCTAAGAGTCCAGGCTGCAAAAATGTTGCAAACACTAAGAATTAATGAACACACTTTAGACAGCAACAGCTGGGCTGGGCTGACTGAAACATACAAGTGATGCAGTCACGTAGTGGCTGTGTATACCCAAACTGCATAGTTGCCCCAAAAATGTTCAAAATAAACCATTTAAATGATGAAATTTTAATTTTAAAAGTCAAAGGACGACAAGAGATGTCGGTACTTTTATACTATAAGACAAGAGGCGAAAAGAGGGGAGAGATGACTGGTAAATTTGGTGGTCTATGTGACAGATACTGCAAAGAGTTCAGTGTGAAAGAAGGCGGTAAAAGCACAATAGAGAGAAACTGCCCTCATCTATTCACTGAGTAATTACATACTCAGCCCCAACCAAGTTTCAGGCACTGCTTTGAAAACTGAAAACATTCATCTAGGAATCTAGTCCCCTCATCCTTTCTTTTGAAATCCCTAACTTCTGGAAAGAACAAATCTTGACATTAGGCACTTTCTTTCTGGGTGACACAAAGCTTGAGACTTGGAAAAGAGCCAAGATCTCTAACATCAAGTGAAGCCCTGTGCCGCCTGGCTCAGAATGACACGACTCCTTAACTGATAGCAGTAAGGGGCCTACCTTTATCAACACAAACACCAACACAGGGACAAAGTCGTCTGCTCCGGGGACTGAGTCCTCGTTGGCCAGGCTCAGGAGGTTCATAATCGTAGAGCACATTCTCAGGATGCACTGCACTTTGTCCCGGGGGGTTTTGTAAGCACTTATTGTCCTGATTTCTGATTGTGCAGATGGCCATGGTGCTTCTCGAAGATAAACCTAAGTGAGACCACAGACAATGTACAGATCCTAAATCCAATGGCAAGCCCAGCAATGACCATCCCAACCACCATGTCAGGAGGCAGGGGGTAAGGTGGTTGCTTTTTTCCTCTCTCCAGTAAAACCATATTGAGGTTCCTTCCCTCTCTACCCAAGGTTGAAGCTTAACTTTTTTTTTTTTTTGAGACAAAGTCTCACTCTGTCACCCAGGCTAGAGTGTCATGGCATCATCATAGCTCACTGCTATCTCAAACTCCTGCACTCAAGCGATCTTCCTGCCTCAGCCTTCCAAGTAGCTGGCACTACAGGCATGCACCATGATATCCTGGCTAATTTTTCCTTTTTGACTTATTTTTTACTTTTTTTTTTTTTTTAAAGAGATGGGGTCCCTCGCTCTTGCCCAGGCTGGTCTTGAACTCCTTAGCTCAAGCAATCCTCCTGCCTCGGCCTCCCAGAGTGTTAGGATTACATGTGTAAGCCACTACACTCGGCCCCCAGCTAATTTTTCTATTTGACGTAAAGACAGTATCTCGCTCTTGCTCAGGCTGGTCTTGAACTCCTGAGCTCAGGCAATACACCCACTTCAGCCTCTCAGAGTGCTAGGATCATGAGCTAGGATGTGGGCCATTGTGCCTGGCCAAAGCTTAACTTAAATTTTTAAACCTTTAAATAATAATTTATTTTGCATTTTAAAATAGAGCAACCCAGACATCCATTAATACAAAAGGGGCATACATTAACACAGAACCTAGAACTCATAAAATTTCAAACAATTATTTTCTTAAATAGCTAGGATGGAACTTCCCTACATTTAGTAGCTGACTCCAAAAGTGTAAACAAGTTACTAACAGAGGGTAATTTAAAAGTTAATATGTACCCTCATTGCAGTAGTTCTAGAAATAACAGATTCAAAAAGATCAAAGACAATTTAAAATTTTATATTAATACTAATTAGTGTTCTATTGTGGAGGTTTCAAAAAAAACAACCAGAAAGCTCAAAAACCCTGAAATTTTCCTGTTTTCTTATTTTGTAAGAGACGTGTCAGACAGGCAAAAACCTTTTAGTATCAATAACTAAAAGGTACTTTGAGGTCATGTTCAGATTCAACTACCTCTACTGGAACAGCAGGTATCACACTCTCTGGAGTGCTCCCTCATCAAATGGGTCGTCTCTGCAGAAACCTGACTATAAAGCAAGGATGGAGAGTGCTGTCCAGGAGGGCTGCGCGGAGAAGCCTGCCTGTGTACCTAGGGGCTTCTCCCTGCTGCCTCACTCCTTCCTCTCCGCTGCTGAGGTTCTTTTCTGTACCAGGGAATTTTAACTCCTGGAAGCACCTTCTGGAACTTTACAGTTAGACTAAATTATATCTAGCCTTGAAAAAGTGGTTGTGTTATATGGTACACCACGCAGCATTTAGTTCATCTCACCCATGCCACATAAAGATTATTACCTCTGGTATCTGAAGAGCTCTGTGATTTGCAGTCACTACTTTAGACAATCTCTGGATGTGCTCATGAAGAACCCTGAAAACACCCCCCAAAATACACATGTAAATATCATGGCATAAAACAAGGTAGTCATACTGATTTTTTTCAAAACTTTTAAAGCATTTTCAACTTATTTCTAGATATAGATTACAATTACAGTTGAGACTATCTCTTAGCTGCAAGTATTCTTTCTTGTCAAAAAAAAGCACATATTTAGGATCTGCTTAGAAATGCTGAGGCAACCGAGGGCATGCAGGGAGAGTAGGGAAGTCCTTCTTTCCTGGACTAGGACAACATTCCAATGGAGAAAGGAGAAAGCCCCTAACCCAGAAGCTGCTGGGGCACATTATTTAGTAAAGTAGAGGAAGAGGGAATAAGAAAAAGAAAAGTGAGAGGAGGTAGAGGGATCAAAAGCCAGAAACCAAAGATTACAGATCTTAAATGGAGAAGGGACTGCAGAATTCACCCAACCTCTCATTTTGAAGACGAAGATAATTAGGCTGAAAAAGGTGAAGGATTTGCCTAAGGCCACGCAAGGGTCAGTGGCAAGGGCTACACCCAGCTTCCTGCTGGTAGTGTTCTTTCCCAGCACTGAGTTAGCTCTCCACACTGTACAAAACCTGCAGAAATGCCATGGAGGAGGGAGTAGAAATAATCTGCTTCAAAGCTGCTCTTTGTTTGAATGTCTCCACTCCTCATCCTATGCCTGAAGCCAAAAATTGGTGCTCTGGAGAGAACACAGGCCCCATTTGGCATATGAAGTACAAAAGCCTAGGGTAGACCAATAGCCTCTGAGACTACAAACAGGTGAGAGGCAAGTTGGAATGATCCTAACCCATTTCACTTGAAGTGAATTTTCTCAAATATATATGCAACATTTTAAAATTTCTGTGAAGGAAAACCTTATATAGGAGGGCACTTGCTCAAGGCTTCTTGGGTGTGGCTCCGGGCCATGGTACTCAAATTTGCTGAGAATAAACCTCTTAAAAATTAAAAAAAAAAAAA
>VBSM01003204.1:3107169-3124185 GCA_008086735.1 Cheirogaleus medius
AAAAAAAAAAAAGAAAGAACAGGGGAGAATTTTACCCCCAAGAGACATTTGGCAATGTATGGATACACTCTGCTTATCACAGCTGGTGGGATACTGCTGGCATCTAGCGTGGAGAGGCCAGGGATGCTGATAAACATCCTACAATGCCCAGGACAGCCTCCCACATCAAAGAACAATCTGGCCCCAAATGTCAGTGTGCTGGTTGAGAAACCATGACTCAAACAAATGTCAAATGGCAACCATAGCAAAGGAAGGCACATGGGCCTCAGAGAGCCCTAACAGGGGATGTAACCCAGGAGAGGTCACCCCAGGGAAGTGACACTTTAGTCAAGATCTGAGGTAAGTAAGAGTTAATCACATGAAGGAAAGGAAGAATATCTGAGGCAGAGTAAACAGTACGTGCTTTCCAAAAAGGCCATGCCAATTTATACATCTTCCAGCTTGACTGCCCACATCCCTAAAACTGGGTATTATCATTCTTTTTGATTACGGAACTCTGACAGGTGAAAAATGGTAACTGATACGTTTCCCTTTACTATCAGATACTAAGTCACATGTACAGTTTGCCTAAAATATGGGGCTACCTGACAGATCCCTACACAGTCCAACATAGGCACTCAGCACAGAAGCACTCACTGGTCACGAAGTATGTCGCCATCCTGATTAGGGTAGAAAGCGAGCTTGAAAATCCGGTTCATCACACTTCGCTCAATGGCCAGCTGCGCATCCTGAAGCTGCTCTTCACTCGCATTTTGCCATATGACATCCTGGGCCATCGCACCATAAAGAAACTGCAGAAAATCTTCTACCTGAGCAGTTTTATCATCAGCTGCTGTGAGCTTCTGAAAGTCTCCAATGCAAAATAACAACTTTTTAAATAGTTTAATAAAAACTATCTAAATAATTTTTAAAAGGAAATTATAGAAATCATTTTAATCACTAGTTATGCAGACATCATAATCTTAAAGCCAAAAGTGTTTGAGTGTGGTTTATTCTAGAAAAATATGTAGCCAAATCACTAAAATCAAGAAAAACGAAGAAATATGTGAAAGTTTAAGTGCAAGGGGGTTTGTTATAAAAATGACATGTTTGGTTTTAAAAAATGAGAAAACTCGTGGATCCAAAATTTACCAATTTCCTCAATTTTTAAAATAAACTATAGATATTCAATCCAGGAGAAAAATGTAATTTATTGGTTTGACATCAAAGTTGAATTATTAGGAATCCATAAAATAAGTGGGTATTTGAGGCATTGCAGGTACTTGAACAAACTATCAAAACAAAATTTCCAAATCATCCCAAGAGCATACGACTGAAGAGATGCTTAATCTAAAGGTATGGAGTTACCTTGAATGAATTCCCTGATCTTCTTTTCTTTGCTCTCAAGCAGTAACCTCACACAGACAGTGGTAAAGTATCGATTGGCCACCTCTTTATCCCGCAAAACCCTTTGTAACAGCCTTTCCAGGTGAGCCTGTGTGGTCTGCAGTCCTTGCCGACAACGAGTGAGATAAGCAATATATGGGGCTCTTTTCCTAAAACGAAAAATACTTTGCAGGACATCAGGTCTACATAGGGCATACTTTCTTTGAAGATTAAGGTTCCCAATTTTTCTTTCTTTCCTTCTTCTTTTTTTTTTTTAGATACAGGGTCTCACTCTGTCACTTAGGCTAGAGTACAGTGGTGTGATTATAGCTCACTGTAGTTTCAAACTCTTGGGTTCAAGTGATCCTCACAACATCCCACTAATTTTTAATTTTTGTAGAGTGATGGGATCTTGCTATGTTGCCCAGGCTGGTCTCAAACTCCTGGCCTCAAGTGATACTTCTGCCTCAGCTTCCCAAAGTGCTGGGATTAAAGGCATGAGCCACCCACCTGGCCAAGGTTCCCAATTTTTCTTTAAAAAACAAAAAATTACTGCACAGACTTTGGTTTTAAAAACTGGCATGTCAGGCTGCAGACAACTGTCTCGGGGACTAATCATGCGGCCAACTCAAGAAATAGACCCATTTATCATGTCTAGGAAGAATATCATCAACACTTAGATACCTAACTCACTAAAAGTTACTAAGTCCCTTTGCATACTTGGTCTATTATATATGGAAGCACAGTCTCCACACTAGTAGGAGAAGATGAAAAGTAACAACAAAATAAAGGTTATATACCACTAGGTCACTAAACTTCCTCTACCAGGCCAGACCCGGTGGCTCATGCCTGTAATCCTAGCACTCTGGGAGGCAGAGGCAGGAGAATTGCTTGAGACCAGAAGTTTGAGACCAGTCTGAGCAAGAGCAAGACCCTGTCTCTACAAAATACAGAAAAATTAGCTGGGCATGGTGGTATGAATCCGTAGTCCTAGCTACTTGGGAGGCTGAGGCAGGAGGACCCCTTGAGCCCAGGAGTTTAAGGTTGCAGTGAGCTATGATGATGCTACTGCACTCTAGCAGGGGCAACAGAGCAAGACCCTGTTTCAAAAAAAAGAAAAAAAGTCCTCCACCAATTATCTGTTTTGAGTTTAAATGTAACAATCATTAGAGTACCTATTCCCTTAGCCTTGAAGCCTCCTCACTTTCTAAGCATCTTAGTTAAATTTTCCTCCACAGCCAATAGCAGGGAACTGGGAACAGAAAAGCATAGCAATTCCTAAGGCTACTCCCACTCCTTTGGTCTAGGATAGGAAAATGATATCCTAGTTACCCTGGCTTCACGATGTAAGCATACCTCTTTACCTGATTTTGTGTAAAGCTGAAATAAACTGTACTGCTCTATTAGACCTGCTAATTTATAACTACATTTCTAGACTAAATACTCAAATGCATTGCTTAGAAATCTAGATCCAAGTAAACATAGCTAAGCACTTTGTAGTAAGCCTAGATTCATTTCTGAAATAAGGACCTAAAAGAAAACACTTGCAGGCCGGGCGCGGTGGCTCACACCTGTAATCCTAGCACTCTGAGAGGCCGAGGCGGGAGGATCGCTTGAGGTCAGGAGTTCAAAACTAGCCTGAGCAAGAGTAAGACCCTGTCTCTACTGAAAATAGAAAGAAATTAATTGGCCAACTAAAAATATACATACAAAAAATTAGCCGGGCATGGTGGCACATGCCTGAGGTCCCAGCTACTCAGGAGGCTGAGGCAGAAGGATTGCTTGAGCCCAGGAGTTTGAGGTTGCTGTGAGCTAGGCTGACATCACGGCACTCTAAGCCTGGGCAACAGAGTGAGACTCTGTCTCAAAAAAAAAAAAAAAAAAGAAAGAAAACACTTGCAGATAAAAATGAGGTTTACAAGCTGAACAGGCTGGGTATATTACCTGTAGTCCTCAGCAATAGATGCCAGCAGTTTTCTACAAGTCCTATTATCAAAACGGCATACACAACGCATTGTTTCTTGAAGTTGAGCCATTAGGTTCTTATCTTGTAAATTAATTGCTTCAGCTATTTGAACTTTTAAGAAGCATACAATTTCATTGTCTAAATAAAAAAAGTAAGAATTCTGTTATTATTGAGAATTTCCAGGGGCTTAATTACATAAGCTGTATGTAACGTCTCAGCATCTGGGATGTCAATTCTGCTTTATCATGTATCATTAGAACTAAGCTGTATTGCCACTCCCAATTAGAAAATACTTTAATAAACCATAAGTAATCAAAATGCCCTTAAGTGACACTAATACAAATGTATTCAGTTGAACCATATGGAATTTCTGTATAGCTTAAACAGCTGAATACTGGCAATTTCATATCGTTCAACCTACAAATATAAGAAAAAGAAGACAACCTGCAGCAACTTACCTTCTGGGTCTGTATGGTCTGGTAAACCATTTCTTGTCGAATGGGTTAGCACTGGGAAGGCAACAGAGTCGGCAGAGCAAAGAGCAAGCCTCAGTTTCTTTTTCGCATCTCTGAAGAACAAGTAAAAACATGCTAATTTCTTTATCCAAATATGGTCACATTTTATGATTACTTACTATATAAATTAATATTTTACTACAGAATTCAAATGTTTCAAATGGTCATTTAAAAAAAGATAATTTTTAAGTTACTGACACCCCACTTTAAAAAACAGGCTTTCTAGTCACCTGAGAAGCAAGGTATAAAAGTGCTCTGGGCAAGGACCATTCTGTAAAGTCACCAGAACCAGCCAAACAACAAATCCTTTTTGACCTTTTATCACATGCTGAGTTCTACGATAGGCACCATGAGGAGAATCAGGAGAGTGTATTATGCCAGAGTGGGTGGACTACGGAAGTCTTAGGAACCACCCAAATTTAGAATGCCCTTTTCCATGTCTCTTGAGAAATGCTAATTCTGCCACAAGACAAGCTCATTACCTGACAAGAAGCCCTATCGCTCTACTGCTTGAAAGTTTTTCATGTTGAGCCAAAATCTGCTTCCCTTTAACTTCCAACTATACTTACTACCATCTGATGTTTGTTGAACACTCTTCAGTAAAGTATTTCCCTCCCCAACAATGCAGCTTTTCATACTGGGAGATACCATCAAGTTTATTTTATCTGCTAGTGCCTATGGCCCTTTCTGGTTCTGTGGGTCACGGACCAGAACTTCTTGAGAATGTTCAAACCTGCCATCCAAAGAAGGAGTCTAAACACCTTAGAGAACAGGCCAGAGTGTGTGCCTCCCTCTGTAGGGTTACCCCTGCACAACTCATCTCATTAGCTCTGAATCTTTCCCCGTCATTTTTCTTCATATAAAATGAGTGATTCAGAAATCAAACTGATCAAATACAATATTTACCCGTAATGGTAAAGTCACCTGATGAATTTAGCAAAATAAGTCATAGCCAGAAATAAAAATTCTGTCTGCTCCAATCTTACTATAGGAAAAAAAACTGTAAAGTTTCACAGTATTTATAAATAAAATAATATGCTATTTAGATTCTGCTTTAAAATAATTAGGGAAGGGTAAATATGAAACAATATCGGTCATATGTTAGTAACTGTTGAATGTGGGTAATGAGTATATTGATGCATTCTTATTTTTGTACAGGTTTGAAAATTTCTAGAATAAAAAGTTGAGAGAGAGAGAACCTCCTAAGTCCACAAGAGATAATGATGCCTTAAAAGTGATGCTCCTTGTCTGAGGGAAACACAGGTTCCTTATTAAGCAAACGGAAAAATTACAGAATCCTAAAGTCATGTTCTTTCTGAAGCCCCATTAAAAAGAGAAAGAACACAGTAGCTCATGCTGGTAATCTTAGGACTTTGGGAAACCAAGGCAGGAGGATCGCTTGAGGTCAGGAGTTTGAGATTAGTCTGAGCAACATAGCAAGACCCTGTCTCTACAAAAAATAGAAAAATTAGCAGGGTGTGGTGGTGAATACCTGTAGTAGTCCCAGCTACTTGAGAGGCTGAGGCAAGAGGATCACTTGAGCCCAGGAGTTTGAGGTTACAGTGAGCTATGATCATGCAACTGGCTACTGTCCTCATGTCTGGGCAAAAAGGGAGACCCTGTCTCCAAGGAAAAAAAAAAAAGAAAAAAGAAATAGACCCACCCAGGGGATGAGGAGGAAGACAAACTGAGAGAGCTCCAGTGGCTCTACTGGAGACAGTGGATTATCCAACACCCTGCAGCTGATCCCAGCTCCTGACATTTCCGTGTGGGCTGGCAGCTTCACATGGGCAGGGGCACTGCAACCTGTTTCATTTCAATTATTCATGCGGTTCCTGTGGGCATATGAGCTTTTTTTAATCCCTGAGTTTCATATATGACATCTCCAACTGAAGCAAAGTCTTCTTAGTAAACAGCATTTCATCCTCATCTCTCTGCTTTATACATTTATTAAGTGACTCAATGAATCACTTGACTTGAAGTGACCGCAATGGTGATGAAAAGTCCAAACCCGAAAGTCCCAAATCCTATAAAAGAAATACCTGTAAGAGAAAGCTGAGTCTTGAGGGTGAGCTGCTTGGCTTGCAGAGTCAGGGAGATCATCAGCCGAGATGTTCTGCAGTGTTTCATCCCGCGGAGAATCGTGTGCACTTTCACCATCACCCATAACCTCTAAACAAAACCCACCCCACCCCAGAGAAGGATAAACAGGTTAATTTGAAATATTCTGGCACTAGCTGGTATCCAGAGCAACTCAACCATAAATTAGCATTGACTCACAATAAGAGTTATTTGGAAAAAAAAACTTCAAACACTTAACCAAGTTATCAATAACAACAATAATTTATCAAGACACTAGCTGTTGTTTTACCTCTTTTCCCAATCCTAATGCAAAACAATGAAAGCCTGTATTAACTTAATACAAGTTAATATCTTGTAACCAGAATCACTGAACCATAAAACTAGAAGAGGCCTCAAAAATCATTTATACAATACCCTCATTTTATAGGCATGGACTCCTGCCCAGTCAGAAAATGGCCTGCTCTAAATCCCTTGGCCAATGCCCAGGTGGACCAAGGGCTAAGGCGCCCTGCTTCTCCCCACTGGAGGTTCTCTCACTACACCCAAGAATGAGTCAGGGAACCAATCCACAAATGTAGCAAGGTCAGATCTGAAGTTCCCACAGTTGTTTTTATGTTTTTAAGTAATCAATTAAGAATAGATAATACATGTACAAAATCAAAAGGAATAAAAAGTTTCTGAATGTAAAAAAAGATATTCTGTTTATGTTGGAAAGTATCCTTATTCTTAGGAAATAATTTCAAATGCTTCAAGAAAAAAAGGAAAAAACATAGAGAGGAAATGTGGCAAAATGTTAACAATTGGTAAGTCTAGGTATATGAACCTTCGTTGTACTATTCTTTTAACTTTTCTGTTATTTTAAAACTTTTCAAAATAAAAAAATGTGAGAAGTTCTCCTCTCTCCTCACTGTCCCTCTAAGCCTCCCCAGGAGTCCTCCTCAGAGTCAACTCCTATTACCAGTTTGTTGGAGATTCTTCAAGAAGATATTCTATTCACATACAAGCATAAGTATCTGCAGTAAACTGTTTATGCTTTTAAAAACTTTTTTCCCCCTTAATTTATCTTAGGGACTGTACCACATTTTTCTTACAGCTATTTAGCATTTCATTATAAGAAAAGCAGAATCCTTTAAAAAAATAAGTATGAAGTAACAATGAATAACCTGTCCTAAGAGTCTGTTCTCACAGCTATACTAAGTGCATAACCAGATAAAATTACAGTACTGGAGACAGTAAAAATGAATCTCTTCCTATTAAAGCATGCCCCAATTCCCTCTGGGCCAGTCGCCCCAGACTCAGAGGATGACAACTCTAAGGCTTGTGATCATCAGGGGGTACCCACAGTTAGTAGGAGAGTATGGAGAGGGACATCAATTTAATCTGATTTGGTTATAAAGTCTGTAATTTTGAGCTAATAAAATGGTTCCCTTAGCTATTCTTTCTTTTATTTTTTTTATTTTTTTTGAGACAGAGTCTCACTCTGTTCCCTGGGCTAGAGTGCCGTGGCATCAGCCTAGCTCACAGCAACCTCCAGCTCCTGGGCTGGAGTGATCCTTCTGCCTCAGCCTCCCGAGTAGCTGGGACTACAGGCATGCGCCACCAGGCCCGGCTAATTTTTTCTATATATTTTTAGTTGGCCGATTAATTTCTTTCTATTTTTAGTAAAGATGGGGTCTCGCTCTTGCTCAGGCTGGTTTCGAACTCCTGACCTTGAGCGATCCGCCCACCTCGGCCTCCCAGAGTGCTAGGATTACAGGCGTGAGCCACCGCGCCCGGCCCTATTCTTTCTTTTAAAGGCTATTTAAATTCAGATGTCATTTATCACTGTGATCTAAAAGTTACTATTCAAATCTTTATCGTGATTATCACCTGCACTTTCATAGTTTGCCATTGCTCCTTCGCTGGGGCTGGTCCGTTTAATGGCATTCCTGTATTTGTCCAGAATGTCCTCAGCAACCTGAGCCTGTGCACTGAGTCTAGGGCTGGGATCATCTGCAGGGAAAGGAGAGTGAGAATTAGCTCCTTTGGTTTGTACCAACTCTGATGTTAGTATGACACCAGTAGCATAATCCCAAAGGCAGATTAGGAGGTAAGACTTAAAAAGAGCACATATCTCAAAGGTAAGAGGCACCATGCAGCTGCCTACTCATCCCATTTCTAAGTCTGAGATCCTTGTCAAAGCAGGAAATTGGGAGGAGTAGCTCCACTTTCTCATCATCACCAGAATTCTGCATGACAGTGTCAAAGTTCAGTGCAGACTGAATGGATGACGGATTTTTAAAGTGCTTACACTCAAATCACTGTTATTAGCAATTCAGGCTAACAGAACTTCCAACAATGCATTTTTATGTGCAGACTGCATTTATTCAGACATCTCCATGCTGAAGGAGGAAAAAAAGAACTATTTAAACTTAGACTTAAACCCTTTTCAATAATAAAACAGGTCTATCTCCATTCTTCCTTCCTTCATGATTTCTTTCTACAAGACATTTGAAAACTACAGGTATTCATATCTCACTAGATCTCACCATGACAGTGCAGCTGCTGGAATAGAGCATTTTGTGCATGCAATGGTGTCAGAGGCACTCCCAGAGAATCTAGACATTCTCAGGGAGTGCTGGAATTGTACCTGGGATGCACAGAGAAAAAGCTTATCACAATCACAAATGCAGTACTGTTTACTGACAGGACCGTTACCCTGTCAACAAAATCAGCACATCAAAAATGTTACCCTACAGTTTAAAATGGTAGTCATTAATTAACTGGGTTGTTAAAACAAAGAACTGCTATAGATCTAAAGAACAAAATAAAATTCCATAGTGAAACACAAATAGCTGGGATAGATCTAGGCCAAGTAGGTAACCATAAATGTCCACATTCTGGTAAAATCCCATTTTTTAAAAAAATCTAAAAACACATCAAAATCATTAGATCATGGGTGGGTGGGTGTGTCCATAGCAGCTAATATTAACAGCAGCTAACATTTATTGAGCACTTACCACATGCCAGGAACTGTGCTAAGGACCTTATATGAACTGTCTCAATTAATCATCAAGTGATGTCACAGGGGGTACTATAGATCACCCCAACTTAAAGAAGAGGAAATCAAGGCACACAGAAGTTAGGCAGCATGCTCACAGGCTCTTCTGTTGTTTCCATAAGACAAATATTTGGTATTCATGTTTCTATAAAACTATAGGAAACTACAGGTGACCCATGAACAGCATGGGTTTGAACTGCACAGTTCTGCTTATACATCGATTTTTTCAACCCAAAGCAGATCAAAAATACTGTATTCCTGACATGCAAAACCTGATTATGCAGGGGGCTGACTTTTTCTGAGTTCCATAGGGCCAACTGCAGGACTTGAGTATGCAGAGATTTGGGTATACCTGGAGGACAGGGGAGGGGTGTCCTGGAACCAATCCCCCATGTATACCAAGCAACGACTATGTAAAAAGAGGATTTCGAAAGTAAATTTAGTATTTCTGCTACAATGACATTTGAATTCATGATAAGACATTCCTAATCGAATCTGTTCTTTTCCAAATGTAAACTGGTAAAACCTTTATCATTACAGAATCTTATTTTGAAGGAAGGGAGTACTTTTTGGTTAATGCTTTTGAGTGCTAGCTAAACATAATGAGAGCCATAATGTTTATAACCTTTATTTCTGTCTGTTAACACCATTCTTAAAAATTTTATCTCAGGAAAATAATTAAACAAAAAGTGCTACATACGTTACAAAGCTATGAGCACTGTTTTCATAATAAAAAATTGGTAACTATTTAAATATCCACTAGTAAGAGTACATTTACATTGTAGTAGAATCATATGATATATTCTTTTATAGCCAATAAAAATTATTAAAAACCCAACTATGTCTAATAGAAATTGGGAGAGGGTCTATAAAATCACATGTGGTAAAAGAATACAAAGGCAAATTCATAATCTAATCCAATCAAGAAAAAACCACATATAAATATGGAAAATGATAGGAAGAGAACATGAAAAAAATAAGGTGGCAGGATTATGGACTGTTAAGAAATTTCCTTTCATATCATTTTAAAATTGATCTCATGATAACTTTTCAATAGGTCATTAATCAGGACTTAGTAGAAATTTCTGGACCAGTAGGGAAGCTAAATTGCTTAAATCATACCCAAAGAAAATGAATTATTTTAAGAAAATAATTTATTCTACTCTATTTAGTTTCTCATCCCAGCACCAAGAACCAAGAGAAATGTACTGTTCAAAGGTGCAAGTAAAACATTAGTGTTCTTCTAACATTAGAAACATGTGGGAAGAATACATAAATACCTTGCCAAAAGGACAATGTCATTCCAACTCTTCCCAATAAGACAGAGGCCATGTGTGATTTGACTTAATATCCACAACATTTAGCACTGTGCCTGGCATGAGACAGATGGTCAACAAATATTTGCCGATTGAATAGGACAGGCCTGGCTGCTCTCAGCAGGAAACCATAGCCTGTAAGCACTGCTATTCAAAACCTTTTATACCAGGGAAGTCACCATAACAAATAAGTCAAGGAAGTATATGCTAGGACATAGAAATATACCTAAATATATATTTATATGTATAAAGATAATATAAATATATATTTAACTAGACATTAAAATGATATGCATTAAAATGGGATTCTACCTAT
Source organism: Cheirogaleus medius (assembly GCA_008086735.1). NCBI lineage: Eukaryota > Metazoa > Chordata > Mammalia > Primates > Cheirogaleidae > Cheirogaleus > Cheirogaleus medius. The sequence goes on from VBSM01003204.1 coordinate 3,117,770, forward strand.
ACTATGCTGAATTCTTTGAGGAGGATGTTCTTTCGAAACCTACCTCACTTTTTAATAACAAAATCTTCATTTTCACTTAGTAGGATAATAAGATAACATAATTTAAAATCAAGATAAGAAAAAAAGAGGAAAGGTGAGAAATGGACTTCCCTCTAGATACTCTATAGCCACTGGAAGCAATACACAGCTATCAAACCCAAGGTTGTGTCATTAACACTACCTCTTAAACTCTCCTGTTAGGGTGCTCCTTCATAATGTGCCAGAAAGAAGCTGCAGAAATACAAATACTGAATAAGGTAAGAACTCGACCCCTAGTTTTATTTTCCATGAGTCAGACAGCAATGTTAAAATGGTTCAAGCTGTAAAAAATTAGTAAAGTTTTTAAAACTTTTATTATAATGGTTGACATTTATGATATTGTTTGAACAGACACAAAAAAGGAAATGATTAGGTAAAACAGAATTTCATTGTGATCCTGAATAATCAAGAAATCTAGATGAAAATAAATTTAGAATTCTACAATTAATGTTAGAGAAAACTATTCAATCAATGATCCAAAGATATGGCATGCACAGCACTAAAACCGTCACCACACTTTCCTAAAAGGCACTGTGTGTCATCATCCCACTAGATGTCAAGTTGTAGGGTATGCCTAGAGGCTCAGCATCAGGGGCCTCATCATAAACGGAAGTTATGATAATGAGGATGATGATGGTGGTGGCGGTCTGCAGGAAGAGCACACTGAGATTCACTGTGGCTGCCAACTGGAAACCACAGAGCTATGAAGAACATACTCCCCACTATACACACACAGACACACTCTTCTAAAAAGGCAACGCTTATGGCACCCAAGAAAAAGTGTTATGAAATATGTGCTCTGGGAATGAAGGAGCCAGGAAGTCCATGGGTCTACAAACCTGTGAGTGTTGAGAATCTGTCAGGCCCCAGATCATCTTTGTCTTTTTCTTGTTTTTCTTTCTTTCTAAATGGTATAGGAGCTGGAAATTAAATAAAGTCAGTAGTGTGACATATAACATACTGCACTACTTGGAAGTTAACTGGTGTGCCAACATTTCCAAGTGAAAGGAAGTTGAAAAGTTTAAAAGCTAAGAAATCCCAAGTGTCGACTGATAATCGTTCTTAAAATAGCATTGAAGTTTCTTAAAAGGAGCTTTCAGAATCTGCTTTGGAGTCATCTGCTATAGGAAGAATGATTTAACAGGAATCCACTGGGACTAAATCAAAACCACTGCCTCTTCACCTCTGCTCAAAGACAACACAGTGAAAACTCCTAGCTTCATTCTCTCCTCCTCCTCAAGTGGGCCTGAGTATGGCATGAAAGCAGCTCTCCTCAGTTCCTAAGTGGCACAGGGCTGAGAAGAGGCCTTTGGACCAAGTCCCCAGCTTTACTCCTGGATGATCTCTCCTTTCAGTAAGAGAGGCTTCTGCCAATTCAAATGATGCCAGTCTACTCACCAAAAAAGCAAACAATTTTATACAACTACCTTCCAAAATAAACACTCACTAATATATAGAATATAAACATTCTCAATGAATAAAGACATAGAAAGCTTAAATTTATTTCAGGACATTAACAATCCAGGGGAATGTTTAATTACCAATAGCATCCCATTTTCCTGTAGTAATTAATAGCAATACATATGTCAAAAGTCCCAGGTTTAACTTCAATAGTATATGATACTTAAACAATAGTTGACCAGCATGACTTCCATTTATGAAATCACTACCACTTCCTGCAAAGAACAAGAACATTTCTAAAGCTCTGCCTCAACATTCATGAGTGAAACCATTTTCTACATCTTCAAAACAGCTAGAAACTTAGGCCCAGCAAGTCTCACAGAGGAGTTGACATACTGGCTCTCTGAAAGAGATTTTATAGCTTTGCTTCTTGTTGCTAATAATTACAGCATTCCAGTATTTTATAAAATTACCTTTAGGCATGGCTGAAACAAAACGTTTTCTCCACCAAGGTCTGTTCCTGTCTGATTTCTCATCATCGCTATCTTTGCGTTCTTCAGTCTGTAGAAAAAGTTGGATGCTTTATTTGGAGTTTGGCAGCAGGATGAATTACTACAAAAAGGATTTCAGAAGTCTGTGAAATACAAAAACCAGTCTTGCCTGCCTTAAAACAAAGCTGTTCTTATTGCCGCATAGGTGACTTCTGGAACATGGAAGTATACCTTTTAAGCACCAGACTATCATCTGCTTGAGAGCAAGCACTATCTCATTCTGTTAGTAAACCAAAAGCTTAATATAGAGACTGGTGTACAGTAGGCACTCAATAAATACTTATGGAATAAATAAATGCAGTGCAAATAAACTCTAGAGGAGTAGTAGAGATGGTAATAGTAGTATTTAATAATAACAAAGCCGAGTGTGTACTATATGCCAAATACTGGGCATAAGGATATATATAATATTATCTCATTCCATCATCACAGAAGCCTTAGGAGATAGGTCGTATCATTAAGCCCTCTTTATAGATGAGAAATATGAAACTAAAAAAAGTAATCACTCATTTTCCTCAAAGCTACATAGCCTGTATGTGACACAGCTGAGACTTAAACTTAGATAATTTCTTGATCACCAATTATAATGAGTTATCCCTAAGAAATGTCAAAGGGCAAAGACAGTAATTCCTTTACTAGCCTATCCAATGACCATGAACAAATCACTTAATTTCCATTTTTTTCATCTACAAAGCCATTAAAAATACCAGATTAAAAATACCCTCTTTAAAGGCATCCATGTGAATGAGGTATCAGAACCCTAGCAGAGAGATGAGGGCATCTATGCTAGGGAGGAGTTGGCAGTGGGGATGAGAAATTGATACAAGGGGACTGATCAAATAAGTACATACACAAAAAATAATGAAAGCAGGTTTTTCACTGTTGGAGAAGAGAGTTACAAATATGGAAAGGAAGAAAGATGAAACAAATTCTGTTGTTTCTGGACTAGAATTGAAAGTGTCAGTATGAGCTCATGTTTCTATTTATGGAAAAAGACAGATATAGAAATAAACACACTGGTAAATGTGCATGCATAAACACACACACATACTCTCTAGTTCTGTCCACTGAAAAGCCCTGGAAACAGCAATAGCCCTACAGCAATGAACACTGTATCCAGATCTCAATTTCTAAAAACCATGTTTCACTAAAAGGAACAAGAGCTCCTTAGAGAAATGGCTAATTCCAGGACTAGGGCAGACAAAGTACAACGTAAGCTTGTAACATCTTGTGCCAGAAAGAAATAAATTCTCAAAGAATAACAGCGACATGTCAAAAGAACTCAGAAGCAGCTTGAAGGGGCTCCCATTGGCCAAATTAGGGATAACTGGGCTTCAAAATAAATGATAGTGACAAGCCCACTGACTAAAAGAGAAAACCGTGAGACAATAGATATAATTAATAAGTAGATAAGTTAAAAATTTGATGAAGAACAAGATAGATAGAACTATCCTCCCCCCAACAAAATACCTATAAATTGTAAAGCGGAAATGAGTAACTTTATAGTGGTAAAGCCTGGAAGACACCACCTTCATCCAGATGAAGACCATAGAGTAACGGGACAAATTAAAATTGTGTGCTACCTGACAGGATGCAATGAAAAGAACAGTGTCATTTCAGTGATACTCCTGCCAAAGATGAATAACCTGAATCTAATCAAGAGAAAACATCAAACAAACCAAAACTGAGGGACATTCTAGAAAATAACTGGTCTGTAAACTTCAAGAGTGTCAAGGTCATATAAACTGAGGAACTCTCCCAGACTGAAAAGAAACTAAAAAGACATTGACAACTAAAAGTTACAGCCTGCGATTCTGAATGGGATCCTTTACTATAAAGAATGCTATAGGAACAACTGCAACACACATGCAGGGGGTGTGAAAATTAGATGGTAGTGATGTATCAGTGTTCGTTTGTTGATGCTGATGGTTGTACTATGATGTGCAGGAGAATGTGCCTGTTTATGGGAAACTTACACTGAAGTATTCATATTCAGAGGTGATGGAGCATCAGGTTGGCAACTTGCTCTCAAATAGGGAGGAAGTATTCTTTTACTGTACTTCCAAATTTTTTGTAACTTCATGATTGTTTCAAGATAAAAAATAATACCTCATCTAACCATCTCAGATGGTTACAAAATCATCAGATACACAATTGCTTGGAGAAAAGTTAAAAGTGTCATAAAAGTTCAAGACAGTATTACTATTAATACAAAACCAAAGTTGTATAGATTTCCTATGGTTGTAGGCATACTAGACTGTCTCTCTCTCTCTCTCTCTCTACTTAGAGACGGGGTCTCACTTTGTTGCCTGGGCTAGAGTGCAGTGGCATCATCATAGCTCACTGTAGCCTTCAACTCCTGGGCTCAAGCCATCCTCCTGCCTCAGCCTCCTGAGTAGCTAGGACCACCAGTGTGCACGACCGTGCCTGGCTAATTTTTTTTTAATTTTTTGTAGAGACTAGGTCTCACTATTGCCCAGGCTGGTCTTGAACTCCTGGCCTCAAGTGGTCCTCCCACCTCCACCTTCCAAAGTGCTAGGATTACAGGTATGAGCCACTGTGCCTAGCCAACAAATCATCTTTAATCATGACTACTGTGTATCCGTAATCCTAGATCTATATATTCCATGTTAATTTCAGATATCAACAGAATCAGGCAGATAGAACACTAAAGCTAATCACAATTAGCAAATTTTTCTACATGGCCTGTGTCCCATACCTCTCCTCTTGAGGAGTCCTTACTCGGGGACGAAGATGATGAGTGAGGTGCAGCCACCAAAGAAGTAGCACCAATGGCTGCAGCAGGAGGGAGGTCTCGCTCTTCATTCCCTGGACGTCGGTTCCAGCTCGGGTCACTCATGGGTCGCCGGACAGAGGATACTATATCAGAGCTCCTGCTTCGAACTAATCTCTCAGGGTAAGAATGCCTTTGCTTGAATGCCTCCATTTCGGCTGGAGTTAAAACATGGGAACCAAAGTTTGGCAACCTGGCCTCATTTCCCCCCACAGCTCCTTCCAGGATTGGGGGATCTGGTGGTGGATGTGATGGCCTAGCATAGTGAACCTTTGGCCGAACCACAGCAGAAGCTCCTGCAAAACAGAAAAAAAAAGTTTTGTAACTGAGACACAACTAATCCAACAAAGGCATTAACAAAGGGTTTTGGTTTCTTTGTTCTGTCTATGACAAAGGTCAAAAAGTTCATTTCATTAGTTTACCTTCATGTGAAGACAGTGGATCAAACATGGCCAGCAGAGATTCTGACTGAGAAGGAGGAGAGGTCAGCTGGTGGGCACCTGAAACAAGAGGGCAAATTGTGAGACCGAGCCAGACAGAGAGAATTACCAAACAGTGCAAAGGGTCCTAAGTGCTCTCTGACAGTTTTCCTTGTTTGATCAATTAGAAGTTGAGGTACATACCAGAAAAAAAAGAAACTAAAGAATATCGAATGCTGATTACTTCAAATTCATCTTATTATCTTCATACATGGATTTTTATTACATTTTAGTGGTCTAGCATCCACATTCCTATTACTTCTAATGGCCAAATGTTATTATGGTTAATGCAGACAGCACAAAGCCAGAGGACCTAAACCATCAAAATTTTAAGAATGTCACAGCCTCTCTGAGCCTCGTCTTTCCCTAGTCTGTAAAAATAGGGGCCATACTACTTACAGATGGGTATAAATAAAAAGTTATAAAACTTGAAATTCTAACACTGCTCTCAGCAAATGACTTAGTTTTTAAAAAAACGAATACTACATTACACCATGAAATCAATTTTAACTTCAAAAGTACTCTATTTTAAGCTACAGAGTCAAACATTAGTCCTCTAAGAATGTCTAAACAACCAAAACCAGAAATATCAAAATAGATTAAGTATGCAGATGCTGAAAGTTTCAAATATGAAAAAGAAACTATTAATGTAAACTTTTTTAGTCTGAGCTATATTTTTTGATAATGAATGATACAGTACTACTATGCATTTTGATCTTTTGTTCTATAGTTTATATCATTATGAAAGATAGCTTAGAACAGCAGTTCTCAAAATTTTTGTCTCAGGACACCTTTATATCTTTAAAAATTATTGACCCTGAGAGCTTTGGTTTACAATGGTTATCCCTATTGATATTTACTATACTGGAAATTAAAACTGAAGTTTTAATATTTATTAATTCATTTAAATGTACCCATTAAATGATAATACAATAAAACCTTTTTTAATGAAAAATAACTTATTTTCCAAAATAAAAAATAATGAGAAGAATAGCATTATTTAACCTTTTTACAAATTTCATTCATGTCTGGCTTACTAGAACATAGCTGATTCTCTATCTGCTGCTGTTTTCAATGTATTGCAATATGTTGTTGTTGTTTTTTGTTTGTTTT
>VBSM01003204.1:3133539-3159738 GCA_008086735.1 Cheirogaleus medius
TAGCTGAGACTACAGGCATGCACCACCATGCCCAGCTAATTTTTTTATATATATTTTTTTAGTTGTCCAATTAATTTTTTTCTATTTTTAGTAGAGACAGGGTCACGCTCTTGCTCAGGCTGGTTTCGAACTCCTGACCTTGAGCAATCCGCCTGCCTCGGCCTCCCAGAGTACTAGGATTACAGGTGTGAGCCACTGCGCCCGGCCTTATGTTTCTTTTTAAATGTCAAGTAAACTAGAACTCTTTTCATTTAAAAATGTGTCCTAGTATGTGGAATGACATTCTCACTTCACAGTCTTGACTTTTATTTTCTTTTTTATTCCTATTTCCACTGTATCCTGCTTCATAAAGGTGTGAGTGTCAGAATAAAGGAATATAGAACTCTAAGAGTAAACACAACATCCTGAAATACTAGTAAGCCCATTTTTCCCATTTATACATGCGTCATATCCTTCTAAAGGAGCTCCATAAGCTTGGTATATATTAACACAGGAGAAACAAAACATGCTATTATTCTATTTAAGTCTGAATGAAGAGTTATATCTTTTCCATTCTGTATAACCAAAGGCATCTTATAATCTTAATTTTATTCAAGAAACGATCTTTACAGCCAACTGTTCAAGCTCATTAGAGAAAATCTTCATTACTCTCCTCAGTGAGAAGCACAGATGGTATAATTATAATTTATAAGGCTCCTTTAAAGAACACAAAACAAAATATTACTTGAATCACACAACTCCTTGAATGAAGTAACCCTTCACCTTCAGATATTCCTTCCAGATTATCACTGCAGAGGGAAAAGCGCAAGGTTTTATCAGGTTTACCGTGGAGTTTGTTTTCATCGACAGGGACATCTCCTTGTCCTCCATCCGAGAGTTGCATGTTTAGGACCTGAAAAATAAAACGTCAATGTTGGTTTATCAACTGAAAGAATATTGACAAGAAAACAAACCACAACAAATGCATATTTGAGCCCTTCTTAATCTTAAATTATCATTTGTAACTAAAACCCCATTTATAAGGTCTGTCAAACTTTTAAATACCTGTGGAACAAAAGCTTATCAGTTAAAACAACTGAAGCTATGTCTCTCCACTACCCTACTAGTGTCAGAGATTGAACAGGCAATCAGACATCAGATGAGCAGGAATCAGGAGTAGAGGAGTCAGAGGGCTGTGGTGTTAGCAGGCTGGTCCCTCCTGTGCTGCCATGTGTCAGCTATATAACCTTGGATAAGTTATTTAAGCCCTCTAAGCTTTAGTTTCTTCATCTATAAAATGATACTAAGAGAATATATCCATGGAATTGTTGAGCATTAAATAAAAAGATATGCATAAAGCATTTGGTGCAGCACATAACCTATTGAATTTGTAGTATATTTTTTCAAAAGTTAATAAATGAATTCAACCAGAAGAAAACCATGATGTAATCATGTTATTAATATCTTGCAGGCACCAGAACTTAATCCAACTAGTTTGAATGTCTACTTGATCACCACATAGAGGGCCACAAAAGTCCATGCCAGAAGCTGAAGTATAACATCACAGCCATCTCCAGCTTAGAGGTGATGGCCTTTTAATAATGCTTTCTATTTACTGGATGATTTCCAAATAACGTAATTACTTCTCACTACTCTGTATAAGCCTCATAATTCAATTTTGTATGTGTATCTTCACCTTAATGAAGAATTGAGCGCTATGTTGCAAGTCACATAGAATAGTTTAAGAACCTAGAACTGGCTGGGCACAGTGGCTCACGCCTGTAATCCTAGCACTCTGGGAAGCCGAAGCGGGAGGATTGCTTGAGGTCAGGAGTTTGAGACCAGCCTGAGCAAGAGCAAGACCTTGTCTCTACTAAAAATAGAAAAAATTAGCTGGGAAACTAAAAATAAAAACAAAAAAATTAGTCAGTTGTGGTGGCAAGTGCCTGTAGTCCCAGCTACTCGAGAAGCTGAGGCAGGAGGATCACCTGAGCCCAAGAGTTTGAGGTTGCTGTGAGCTAGGCTGATGCCATGGCACTCACTCTAGCCCAGGCAACAGAGTAAAACTCTGTCTCAAAAAAAAAAAAAATCCAGAACTTGAACTCACACTCAGTGGCTTGCTTGGCTATTGCTGGAATATGAAGGAGAGAATATTATCCTCACTTCAAAAGAAAAAAAAAGTTCTCACCACAAAAAAAGGATAAGTACGAGAGGTACTGCATATATTAGTTTGACTTAGCCATTCCACAATGTGTATCTGTATCAAAACATCATGTTGTATACTACAAATCTATGCGATTTTTATTTTTCAGTTACATAATTTTTAAGAAGAAAAAAACACCCTCTAGGTTGTTGTTTTGATCCTGCATTTAAAAAAATAAATGTTTTTTAATGGTTTTATAAATTTACACACATGATGCTTTTAAAAAGTCAGTTAAAGCCCAGCACAGTGGTGGGCACCTATACTCCCAGCTACTCAGAAGGCTGAGGTGGGAAGATCACTTGAGCCCAGGAGTTCGAGGCCAGCGTGGGCAACATAGCAAGACCCCATCTCTTTTAAGAAAAGTCAATTAAAAATAAGACTTGTTTCCTATTTGCTTAAAATGAAATAGACATAAAAATTTTTAATTTTGTATTTTTAAGATAACTTGGACCTTTAAACTCACCATAGTGAGTGATGTGAAATGAAACTTCAGGGAAAAAAAAATCATCAAAAGTCCTGGAAAGTGGTATGAATTAACAGAAAACAAAAGGATCATACTACAATGCAGATATTTTCCCAAATCATATCGAAGGGCAAGCAATTTTGTGACCTTATACAGAAAGTTATTGTTCAAAACCAGTCATAATGGGATCTAAAACACAAAAATCTAATTTCATGCCTCTAAGCTAGAGAATCTGTGAACTCTAGGCTAAACTAAAACCCCAGAATCTCAGAGTTGAAAGAACTTTAATAAGAGTTTATCTACCTACTAGTTCTCAGCGGGGGACTGAAATCGTTCTAAGGGCCTTTTGCAGGTACAATTTGGGTTGTTATAATGACTGGAGAATTCTACGGGCATTTAGTCCCAGGGGCATTGGACAAAAAGGAAAACTGCAATGCAGGGAACAGTCCCTCAAAATAAAGTGTTATTCTTACCCAGAATTCTAATACCACCTCCATTAAGAAACACTAATCTAGTCAAATCCCTTACCCTAATAAGAAATCATATGTATACCATCACACAAAAAAAACAAACAAACACATGAAAATACCGACATCCAACAATTTTTGACCCACAAAAAGAACAATTTCATATAGCTCAAAGTTGGCTCTTCTTTTTCTAGTTCCTTAAGGTGGAAAGTTAGTTTATTGATCAAAATCTTTCGTTTTTTAACATAGGCATTTACAACTATAAATTTCCCTCTAAGCACTGTTCTCACCCAAAGTTTGGTATGTTGTGTCTTTGTTTTCATTCCTCTTCAAATCAAAGTATTTTCTAAGTTTCCTTGATTTCTTCTTGGTCCATTGGTTAAGATGTGTTGTTTAATTTCCAAATATTTGTGAATTTTCCAATTTCCTTCTGTTAATTGATTTTTAGGTCTATTTTATTGTGGTCAAAGAAGATACTTTGTATGATTTCAATTTTTTTAAATAAATTTATTGAGACTTGTATAGCCTAATATATGGTCTATCCCAGAGAATGTTTCACACGCACTTAACAAGAATGTGTACTATGTTGTAGTTGGGTGAAGTGTTCTATATATGTATGTTAGGTCTAATTGATTTACAGTATTGTTCAGGTCCTCTATTTCCTTGTTGATCTTATTGTCTAGTTGTTGTATCCATTACTGAAAGTGGGGTACTAAACTGTCCAACTATTATTGTACAAATATCTATTTCTCCCTTCAATTCTGTCAGCCTTTGCTTAATATAGTTTGGGGCTATTGTTAGGTGTGTATATGTTTATAATTGCTATATCGTCTTGATGGATTGACCATTTATCAACATACTAATGTCTTTCTTTGTCTTTTATAATCTTTATGCTCCTCAAACCAGATATTTTCAATTGATCCATTTTCAAGTTCACTGATTCTTCTGCCTGTTCAAATCTGGTCTTGAATACTTCTTGTGTATTTTTCATTCCAGTTATTGTACTTTTCAATGCCAGGATTTCCATATGGCTCCTTTTGGTAATTTATTTCTACCACTTTACTGATATCCTCTATCTGATGAGACGATGTTCTTTTGCTTTCCTTTAGTTCTTTGCCCATGGTTTCCTTAGCTCCTAGAGTGTATTTTTTTTTAGAAACAGGGTCTTGCTCTGTTGCCCAGGCTGGGGTGTAGTTGTGTGATCACTGCTCAGTATAACCTCAAATTCCTGGGCTCAAGTGATTCTCCTGCCTTAGTCTCCTGAGTAGCTGGGACTACAGGTACCTGCCACCACACCCAGCTAATTTTTCTTATTTTTTCATAGAGACAGGGTCTTGTTATATTAGATACGCTGGTCTCCAACTCCTGGCCTCAAGCAATCCTTCTGCCTCAGCATCCCAAAGTGCTGCGATCATAGGTGTAAGCCACTGTACCAGCCCTATGAGAACAGAGTCAAGATTTCTTCTTCTTCCCATTTGCCTCTAAGTCAAGCTCTTTTATTACAAGTATCTTAAAATTCATTCCCATACCTCCAATCCCATTTCTTCAAAAAATTTTATTTTCTTAGTTTTCTTTTCAGTTATCTCTTGCAATTTTTCCTGACCAGCCAAAGAACAAACAGTCTATCTCAAGAATTTGGGCTCATTAAAGTAGGAATACCACTAGTATACCACAAGAAAGAAAACAAGCATAAAACATTTCCTGTAAGTCACTAGAAAAGTTTCTTCAATTTCTACACCACAATTTCCTGGCTTTCTCTTCCTTCTACTACTACTAGGAAAATTCCTTTTGTTTGTACCCATTCACCAACTTCAGTGGCACAGATGTATTAATGTTAAGGGCCTCCATAACTGCTCATCAAAGTAACTGCCCATTGAAGATAAAGAAGAACATGAATTAAATTCACTGCTATGGTCTGAATGTTTGTACTGCTCTAAAATTTGTATGTTGAAATCCTAACCCTCAAGGTGATGATGGTATATGGAGACTAGGCCTTTGGGGAGGTGATTAGGTCATGAGGGCAGAGCCCTCCTGAATAGAATTAGTGCCCTTATAAAATAGACCCAAGGACACAGCAAGAAGGCACCATCTATGAACCAGGAAATAGACCTCAGTATACACTACATCTGCCTTGATTTTGGACTTCCCAGCCTTCTGATTTGTGAGAAGTAAATTTCCATTGTGATAAGACAATCAGCCTTTGGTATTTTATTATAGCAGCCAAAATGGACTAAGACATCAATACTGATTTATAGAAGCAAGCAACCATGTACATTCATACCTCATTTTCTGACATCATCCCTGGAGTAAGCTGGGGACCTGTCCCTAAGGAAATGACCAGCACCTCTTCTGGTTGCACCTCCGGGATGGTTTCCTGAGATGATCCTTCATGGTCCATATGTAGGTCCATTAGCATATTGGTGCGGCTTCTGCTCCGAGTTGCTAATAAAAATTTTCAAATAAAACAATTTAGAGGAACACAAAACTAAGAAAAGGGCATACTAAATATGAAATTATATTTTCTATTAGTGCAGTATATTTGCGCATGCACAAAAAGAGTAGTGAAAATATAAATAAGAAAAAAACAAAACAAAATGAAAAACTAGATCTTCCCAGTTACTCTACTAATGACTAGTACAGCTTATCCTTCAAACTGATAACTAGGACAGTGATTTAAGTCCACGTATAATCACACATGCAGAACAGCAAACATGTCTCAATCAATTTCAGACTTGGGTGACAAGAAAAGCATTACCTTATTTATTATTTTTTAAAGATCTCTTTACTATTTTTGCTGTAAAATGATTTAACTGACACAGATTTCCCATACTAATAATTGAACTTAATAAGCATTAGAAAATTTCCAATGGAAACTTGATAGCCATTTAAAGTAACATAATTTAATTAGGTAACCTTTGACAAAACAAGAATCAGTTTTTCAAAGCACATTTTTCTCCACAGAAATGTATTAACCTCTTTCCAAAGATGTAAGAGAGAAGATCTCCTTATGTTTGAATACAAGGTCCTATCTGTTTTATGGAAACAAAGTTATAAAGGATTCAATTATTCTTGGTTTTTTACCTCTGTCCAAAAGTAAAAAAGTAATACTTTTTTCTAAAATAATTTATCTTATAAATCTTTAAAAACTTTTGGACACTGAGAGATTTAGCCAGTTTGTGGCAATTTCTCTATGAGTTTTACATTTTCCATTTTCTTTCAGAGGGCAACAAAACTCAATACAACCAGAATACTAAACAGAAATTCTCTTCAATGCAAAATAATCAAAAGTACGGACATAAAGCAAAAACATTCTATAGTAACAAAAGTCTTTCAATTTCACTTTCAGTGAAAGCTAACCTACTTGACAGAAATAGGCAGAAAGATAAACAATCACGTTTCCTCACAATGCTGTAGATCTGTTCATTAAACACTTTTAGTCTGAAAATTCAGAGCACATACCAATTTCCAAAAGTCTAAAACAAGTTTACTCACATCTTTATTTGCCAGCCCTCATTATCCTATTGAATTGTGAACTTAAATTCAATTTCATGAGCAGGGCTATGAATCTTAAGTTAACAAACTTTATAATTTATAAAAATGCAAGTAATCAAATTTCATGTAGCAATTTACATAAAGCAACATGCACATGAAGCACATTTTGATAAACGATTTCTTAAATAAAATTATATAAGAAGAGGAAGAACAGCCTATTACCCAACAAACAGGATTACTAGTATAATATGAGGAGTAAGATTGGTAGCTGAGGAATCCCAGGTAGTGATGGCTACTAACTGTTGTCCTAGGTTGCGAAAGCATTAAATAGAAAGAAAATCGACCCTTTGAACAATGGACACATTTTTTAAAAATATGAAATAAATGCAATGACCAGATCACATGATTATACAAAAAATAATAATGGGCAAACAACTGAAATTTACTTTCCATGAGATCCATATTTAATGATACTTTTGATGATGTGAAATGAAAAAACTAATTTACAGCAGTGAATGGGGGGGGGGAATTTCTGATTCATCAAAAATCATTTATTTCTTCATGTTAACAGAGTACAGATAGCCCATAATATTAAAAACCATTAAGTACACTTCAATTTTTTCTATTTTTAATTATGAAAACTGACATTTTTGGATGATGAAGCCACAGACTTGAAGAACATGATGCCATATTCCTGTTGATAATACAATTCCATACTATGTTAAATGCAGGTGTGGTGGCTCATACCTGTACTCTCAACACTTTTCGAAGCCAAGGGGGGAGGATGACTTGAGGCCAGGAGTTCAAGACCAGCCTGACCAACAGACCCGTTTCTACAAAAAATTTTTAAAAATCAGCTGGATGTGGTGGCACATGCCTTTAGTCCCAGCTATTTAAGAGGCTGAGGCGGGAGAATCAACTGAGCCCAGGCGTTTGAGGTTGCACTGAGCTATGATCGTGCCACTGCACTCTAGCCTGGGTGACAGAGTGAGACCCTATCTCTATTAAAGAAAGAAAAACTATTCATCGCTAAGTGTGGTTGAGCTCCTCATTATAATTAGGCAGGCATTAAAATACTGCTGCTCCCCTGGCTTAAAGACTTTAGACCTGTTTTGTTTACTTTGTCTAACTCCCATTCATCTTTCAAGAGAAAGTATAGGCTTCACTACAAGATCTTCTGATACCACCATTAAGTGCCTAAGTTAAATGTCCCCTGACCCCCTGGGGGGGTTCATCTCCATCCAAACACTTAGTATGCCGACAGGTACTGGTCTTTTCTTGTTTGCTCCAACTAAACCATGAGCAGCTCACTTGAGAGTAAGGGCACATCCTAATACTTTTTGTATCACCAGTGTAACACAGTGCTTCATGTGCAAGATGGTGATTATACCTACTCTCATAGGATTTTTGTGTGGATGAAATGAAACAACATTTATAAAGTGCTTACCCAAAGTCTGGTACACTGTATATGCTCAATTAATTTTTTGGCAGATATATGAATAATAAACATTTACTAAGTGAATAAAGCTTGCTTAAACATAATTATTAAATAAATGAATAAACTTAACAAAATAAATGAAACTTCTACTTTATAACAACATTGAGATATCTTAGGTCAATTGACAAAGACTGATTATTAATAAATAATGGAAAAATAGTAACTATTATTTTCCACTTTATTGATGGAAATTTCTAAAATAATATTATTATATTATTTAAAACTTTATAGAAAGGAGAGGGCTACATAACTCAAAAAATAACTACAACATTTTCAAAATTTTCCCAAGACACGAAATTCTTTTTTTAGAGACGGGTCTCACTCTGTCACCCAGACTAGAGTGCAGTGGCACAATCATAGCTCACAGTAACTTTGAATTTCTGGGTTCAAGAGATCCTCCTGCCTCAGTGTCCTGAGTAGCTGGACCTTAGGCATGTGCCCAACCCAAATAATCTTTTTTTTTTTTTCTTGGTAGAGACAGGGTCTCGATAGACTGCTTGGGCTGGTCTCAAACAGCTGGCCTCTGGCGACCCTCCCACCCTGGTCTTCCAAAGTGCTGGGATTATAGGCATGAGCCACCACACCCAGCCAAGACACGAAAATTTAAACAAAGTATACTGTGAGTGACATGATTTCAATTACTTATGAAAAGTATGTCTAGAGAAAGCTAAAAACCTACTGATAAATCTTAACTGGGTGTGATTTTTAGAAATTGAAATTCCATCAGTAAACATGAAAAGAAACACTTTTCCGTGGTATTTAAAACTATACTCCAAAACACTGAGCAATAACAAAGGTTAACAAAGAAATGTTAAATTTAAGGGAAAGCTCCAATATGAGAAATTCTCTTTACCTATAGGTAATCGATTCTTTTTATTTGCTGGAGTGGTTGCTGGAGATAGCTGAGGAGTATTATAGGGAGTCATTTCTAAACTGCTGCTTTTTCCTGGCTTGGCCTGGGGTAGATTTGCCAATAAATTGTCAAGAGCCATTCTATCTTCTCTCAGTTGATCTCCAGACATCACACTCTTCATAAAATTCACCTGACAAAAATACAGGACATTAGCTAGTGAAATCAATATTTCGAACACAGTATGTATTTCTCATACAATATACTCATCTATGTCTCTGCTCATACTTAGCTACAAGGCTTTTGAGAAAATCCTATTAAACAATAAAGGCATTACCAGAGTAATAAGCTGACTGTAGGTTATATAAACCACAGTTCTGCTCAACCCTTCCAGAAGATTAACAGAAGACATTGGAGGGGTCTCCACTGCACGGCCCCCAATCACAACATCAAGGAAAGCAGCAACGCAGCTCTGTTAAAACAGGAAAAGATCACATTGAAATACATCCCCTTTAAAATACCAGAACAAAAAAAATTTTTTTTTTTTTTGAGACAGAGTCTCACTCTGCTGCCCGGGCTAGAGTACAGTGGCGTCAGCCTGGCTCACAGCAACCTCAAACTCCTGGGCTCAAGCGATCCTCCTGCCTCAGCTTCCCAAGCAGCTGTGACTACAGGCATGCGTCACCATGCCTGGCTAATTTTTTCTATATATTTTTAATTGGCCAATTAATTTCTTTCTATTTTTAGTAGAGACGGGGTCTCGCTCTTGCTCAGGCTGGTTTCCAACTCCTCCCCTTACGTGATCCTCCCACCTCGGCCTCCCAGAGTGCTAGGATTACAGACGTGAGCCACCATGTCCAGACCAAAATTTCTGATTAAGGTGGACAAGTACGCAAAAAATTTAATGTCTCAAAAATTGTATCAATTTTATCAAACAATGTAAAAAGTAAACTCTAGGCTATGTACATAAAGACCTCTAGAAGGAAACACAAAAGATATAACATCAAGAACCTTTTGGAGAGGAAATAGAGGCTAGAGATGAGAGGCGAAAGGGAAATTTCACAGTATAATCCTTGAATTTTAAACCAGATTAAATGTAAAGCCTAATCAAAATATGACTGATTAAAATTTTATTTAAATTAACTGAACAATGTTATAAATGTTAGCTTATGGAATACACTTAAAATTATACAATTATTGCTGATTCATATATTTGTAGATTTGATTTAGTGACAATCTTTTAAAAGCAAATTTTTTAAAATAAAATAATCCTGAGGTGACTCAGGACTGTAATCCTAGCACCATTCTGGGATGTAGAGGCAGGAAGACTGCTTGATCTCAGGAGTTCAAGACCAGCCTGAGCAAGAGTGAGACCCCCATCTCTACTAAAAATAGAAAAATTAGCCAAAATTAGCCAGGAGTCTTGGCACGTGCCTGTAGTCCCAGCTACTCAGGAGGCTGAGGCAAGTGGATCGCTTGAGCCCAGGAATTTGAGGTTGCAGTGAGCTATGATGATGCCACTGTACTCCCCCCAGGGTAACAGAGCAAAATTGTCTCAAAAAATAAAATAAAAATCTTAATAGCTCTTTGATTCTCATTATAATAGCAACTCCTTAATACTTCTGTGAGAGTTAATAATCTTTAGTGACATTTTTCTTTAAATTCTGCCGATCCAACATTCTAACTAATTAAAAGAACACTAAATTTAATCTGTCATCTAAGGACAAGATTTATAGCCAACAGTTATGTTCACTAATACTTTGATAGAATTTTCTACAAACAGTATTTCACATAGTATAGTATTCATTCTTACTTTGTCAAATTTTCCAAGGCTGCTCTTTGTTCGAGGATCTCCCTCTTCAGATCCAGTCATTGCTAACTGCTGCAAAAGGCGGCCAACCTGCAACCCAAAGCAGTGGTAGGGAGACATGGACTCACAAACTCCTCTCTATGAAAGCACTTACATTCTATCCTAAAAATCTGTTTCATATTCACATTCACATCACTTGACTGGGCATACAAAAGTGGGTGCCTGATAAAACGTGTATCTTGTTTACGTCACCTTTTATTATTTTTAGGTTAAGAATTATAGAGAGGAGGTAGAAAGTTTTACTTTGATTTCTCTTTAACACATATGATATTAAGATTAGGAAATAAAAGTACAATACATTTGTTTCTGATATTGTACTTTTTATGTATTTAGAAATTTTTTAATTGTAAAAGCTGACTCGTTAAACTACTTCAAGTTAATATTAAGTAATTACAGTAATTTAGTGCATATATACAACATGTCTAGCACATAGGGTGGTGCATTAACATTTCTGCAACAAAACATGAATATTCACTAACATTAAATGGAATAACAATGAATAAATAGCTTCATGTTAGTTCAGCTTAGGTTTTGCTACCAAATGAAATACAGAAGACACTCTCAGTTTTCAATCATTCTAGATTTTGAAATTATACAAAAGGGGGGACTTGTTCTAGACAATCTAATCAACTATACATTCAAATGCATGAGAATTCCATGTAAAAACTAACAGAAAATGTTTTATGACTACAATAATTTAAAATCCCAATATGAATGCTTTTATTTCACAAGGAGCAAATATTTAGGACAGTTTGAGAAAAAAGAATGGTAAGATTGAGTCAGAGTCGTAAGTGTGAGAAAAAGAAAAAAAAAAAAGAATGGTAAGAATATATGAATACTGTCCCCATATTTTTTTTCCCACCCCAAAAGCCCAATCAACTGATTTTAAAGTGAATGTCACATTGATAATAGCAAAACATACCTGCATCAGATTAAATCGTGCCACTTCATTAATAGGAGCATCAGAAATTATTCCATACTGCTCTGGATTGACCACTGCAGGACAAATGAAGCAGGCCAACAGGAGATCAGTACACATTGCCCTGACCTCCCCAATTTCCAGTCTATCTACACAGGAGAGGGTTTTGTACATCTGTGACACGATCCACCTCAAACTATGTGGAAAGCAATATGTGTTCTGCTTGAGATAACCAATAAATTTGTTCACCAAAGCCACTAGTTTGGCTTCATTGGACTCTACCATCTCTTGAACCTTTTGCCTAAATCTATCTGAGCCTTTCTCCCCAAAGAGTTTTTCCTGTTGAGATGGGGAAAACCTCTCAATTAGCTTGTTTGGATCTGTTTCCAAGTGATCTTCATCTTCAACAAGCAGTTGCATGATTGGCTCATGTAAAGTAGCTGTGAGGAAAAGTTTGGCAGAAAACAGTCCTTCAGAAAAAAGTTTAAATAAGATACTGAAGGCACAAGTTCCTCTCCTCAAAAGTCGCCTGGGGTTGTCACTTTCTTTAAGTTCAAATTCAATCAAGTATCGCAAAACCTGAAGGAGGTAGCTTTCATCTTCTTGCATAATGCAGTTGCCATACAGGGAGGTAAAAACTGTATAAATAACACTTTGTGTGTTCTCCTGATTAAGTTTCTCTCCAGCAACCAAAGAAGAGGCAATAAGACGAGGATTTTCCCTTAATCGACTCAAGAATTCTCCATAAGCAGTCTCCTGAAATCCCAACTGCTTATATCCATCAACAAACTGTGTATCTTCCAAAATCTTGGCATGTTGGCAACATTCAGCAGGGGAAGCTTCAGCACTAAAAAAATGAGCAAACAAGCAAAATAACATTAATGGTAATAATAACATAACACATATACTATATTGAAACATGGAATGTGAGTTGATTTAGTCCCAATAATGAGATTACTCTACTCTACATTGCTAAAGCCTTTTAGACTAACAGTATCTGAATGAGTAAAGGAAGACAAAGATAAAGGATACAAAGGAGGACAATTTCTTCATATTAAATCAGGTTCAATGTAAAGTGTTAATTTGAAGGTTCTGGCAGCTATTGCTCAGAGCTGCACTCTCATGGATTAAATTAAAAATTAGCTACAGTTAAACTTATTTATGGACACAAGAAAGTCTATGAATATTCAGTACTAAAAAATAATCAAAACTAAGTTCATATCAGGTATATTGTTGAACCTTTCATAACAGCAGCATGCCAGTATGTAATGAGATGTAGAATCACATCCTTCAACCAGGATTTCTACTTCTGGAAACAAGTTCTAATAAAATAAGCCCCAAAAGGCTGAGTGGTGGCTCATGCTGATAATCCTAGCACTCTGGGAGGCCGAGGCTGGAGGACTGTTTGATCTCAGGAGTCTGAGACCAGCCTGAGCAACAGGCAAGACCCCATCTCTACTAAAAATAGAAAAAATTTGCCAGGCCTGGTGGCACAGGCCTGTAGTACCAGCTACTTGAGAGGCTGAGGCAAGAGGACCACTAGTCCAGGAGTTTGAGGTTGCAGTGAGCCATGATAATGCCACTGTACTCTAACCCAGGCAACAGAGCAAGACTGTCTCAAAAAAAAAACAACTAAAAATAAAATAAGCCCAAAAGATGGCAGAAAAAAACTATAACAATGTTCACAGGAGCAGTATACTCTTTTTGTTCAACTTACTTTTACTGAGGTAAAATACATCAAAGTGTACAAATCTCAAGTGTTCAGTTTGATCATTTTTTACACAGCTCTGGACCCATGTAACCACGACTCAGATGAAGATGTGGGACATTTTAACCACCACAAACAGAACCATACAGTATATATTCTTTTGTGTCTGGCTTCTTTTCTCAACATCATTCCTCAGCACCACTATTCTTACAGCTAAAAATTGTTCCTCTCAGAAAAATAGAACAATGAGGAATTAAAATAAAATATGTGGTTTCTAAACCTGAAAGGTAGCTATACAATAACAAAACATGGAAATGTATATATTAAATAATATTAGGAGGAAACAGAACACAGGATAATTTACTCTCTATAACAATAAAATTTTATATATACAAAGACATAAAACTAATTGGTGTGGTATAAAATATTAATGCTTAAGTTATAATTTTCTATATTAATGCCTAAGTTAATTAATAAACAAAATAAATTATGTATGTTTTATAAGCAAAGACTCACCTTAATGTTGACTTAAACTATCTTAAACCATGCGTGGTATTCGAAATAGATTTGTTTATTTACACTTAGCCCCGAATCACAGTGGTTCACAAACTTTAAGATCTGAAAATCTTTTCTTTACCTGGTTATGATAAGCCGATCCAAATTTATTCTCTGCTGCTTTGCAATCCATGCTGTACGATACAACTTCTCAGCTGTCTTGAGTACATCTGCATTGAGCCTCTGAATGAGCTGCTTCTCAGAGTTTACGTACAAGCGTTCCTGCTTCAGGTGATGAGCCAGAGTATGAATATCCAGCTTCACCATCTTCAAATGTGGAAAAGGTACAAAGGCTGATCACTAAGAGTAAAGAGACAAAATTTAAAAGTTTGTGTCACTTAAATTATTTTCTTTTTTTTTCTTTTCAATCCTTCAAGACATCTGAAACTTAAATTGTTTTCTAAAATCAAAATGGGTAGGAGAACATAGAATTAGTTACATTGAGTACTACTGTTAACTCTAATTTTAAAATAATCTGTATATTTTTTATTGCAGAACATTATAGGTTCAGTATAGAAAACTGGTAAATACAGATAAGCAAAACATACAAAAAAACCTTTAGTTCTAATAAGGCCACTGCTCAGAGATAGCCACTGTAAAAATGGTATATATCCTTCAAGTTCAGTGTCTATTTATTTATTTTTAATTTCTGCTTTTTATAGAGACAGTATCTTGCTCTGTCACCCAAGCTGGAAGGCACTGTCCCAATCACAGCTCACTATCACCTCAAACTCCGGGGCTCAAGTGATCCTCCCATCTCAGCCTTCCAAGTAGCTAGGACTACAGGTGTGCACTACCATGCCTGGCTTATTTAAAAAAAATTTTTTTTTTTTTTAGAGATGGGGTCTGACGATGTTGCCCAGGCTGGTCTCGAACTCCTGGCCTCAAGCAATCCTCCCACCTCAACCCCCCAAAAAGTGAGTAGATTATAGACATGAGCTCATTTCTGTGATCATTTCTTGTTGATTCTACCCTCAAAATAAATCTTGGGCCAGGCACGGTGGCTCACACCTGTAATCCTAGCACTCTGAGAGGTGAAGGCGTGAGGACTGAGGCCAGGAGTTCAAAACCAGCGTGAGAAAGAGTGAGACTCCATCTCTATAGGAAAAAAAAAAAAAAAAAAATTAGCCAGGCGTGGTGATACATGCCTATAGTCCCAGCTATTTGGGAGGCTGAGGCAGGAAAATCTCTTGAGCCCAGGAGTTTGAGGTTGCAGTGAGCTATGATGACGCCACTGCACTCTAGCCCAGGCAACAGAGCAAGACTTTGTCTCAAAATAAATAAATAAATAAAACAATAAATCTCAAATCTGACTGCTTCTCTCACCTCCATCACTAACTAACCATCATATCCCACCAGAAGGTCTACAACCACCACCTCCCAACTGATCTTCCTGCTTCTTTTCTTGTACTTCTAGAGTCTGTTCTCTACACAGCATAGAGGAAACCTTTACACTTAAGTCAGATCACTTTATTCCCCTCTAGAAACCACTCAAAGGCTTTATTTTACAATAGAATGAAATCTGAAGGTTCTACATGATCTGCCCCTGGCTACTTCTCCAATATCATTTCCTACCATCCTACCCTAGTTCAATAGCTCCAGACACACCTGCCTCCTCCTTGCTATCCCTTGAACAGGCAAGTACCCTCCTTTCTCAGAGCTTCTGCATTTGCTGATCCCTCTGTCTGGAAGGCTATTCCTCCAGACAGCTGCAAGGCTAGTGCCCTCACTTCATTCAGGACTCTCCACTCAAACGTCTATTTAGAAAGGTCTTCTCAGACACCTCTTTCTAAAATGGAAAATATCACTTCTTACTCCCTCTTTCAGCCTTTTAAAAAATACTTGCCCCTATCTAGCATTATATTACAAATACCTACTTCCATGATAATCATACTTATTGTATGCCTTCTCCACTAAAAGGTAAATGCCACCAGAGCCAAGCCTTGTCTGTTCTGTTTACTCAGAGCTGTAATCTCAGGGGCTAGAAGAGGGCCTAGTTCAAAGCAGGAACTGAATAAATATTTGCCAAAGAAATGAATGAACTCACACTATTCTTGTTTATGTAGTAGCTAAACAGACAGATACAACTAGCATACATATTTTAAAGCATTATTATTTAAGCCATACCCTTGAACCTAGAATGTCTGCCAGACCACAAATGTTTTATATCAACAATAGAAACACCTGTCGCACAGATAACAGAACACAATACTGTGTGTCCAGACAGCAGTCATTAAGTTAGAAAAAGATTTCTTGGCCGGGCACGGTGGCTCATGCCTGTAATCCTAGCACTCTGGGAGGCCAAGGTGGAGGATCACTTGATCTCAGGAGTTTGAGACCAGCCTGAGCAAGAATGAGACCCCGTCTCTACTAAAAATAGAAAAATTAGCAGTCCCAGCTACTCAGGAGGCTGAAGCGAGGAGAATCACTTGAGCCCAGGAGTTTGAGGCTGCCGTGCTAGGCTAACACCACAGCACTCTACTCAGGGCAACAAAGTGAGACTCTGTCTCAAAAAAAAAAAAGAAAAAAATAGAAAAAGAAAAAGATTTCTCAGTGGCTGTGAGCTATGATGATGCCACCACACTCTAACCTGGGCAACAGACTTAGTCTCAAAGGAAAAAAAAAGATTTCTCAGGCCAGGTGCAGCGGCTCACATCCTTAATCACAGCACTTTGGGAGGCTGAGGCAGGAGGACTACAAGAGGCCAGGAGTTAGAAACCAGCCTGATCAACATAGTGAGACTTTGTCTCTACAAAAAATAGAAATATTACCTGGATGTGGTGGTACATGCCTGCAGTCCCAGCTACTCTGGAGGCTGAGGCAGGAGAATCGCTTGAGGTCAGGAGTGTGAGACCAGGCTGAGCAAGAGGAAGGCCCCGTGTCTACTGAAAATAGAAAAAATTGGCTGCGCATGGTGATGCTCACCTGTACTCCCAGCTACTCCGAAGGCTGAGGCAGGAGGATTGCTTGAGCCCAGGAGTTTGAGGTTGCTGTGAGTTAGACTGACACCATGGCACTCTCACTGGGGCAACAAAGTGAGACTGCCCCTCCCCGCCAAAAGGAATTAAACATTATGGTAGCAGGTGGAAATATACTTAAAGCCATCTTTATTTAAAGAAATAGATTTATCAATTTTAAATTTCAATTTCAGCAATTTTTATATTTTCTTATGGTAATGAGCTACCGATAACTAGGAAAATTTCAGATATCACCACATAATCTGAATTTAATTGCTTTCAAAACACATTCCTGTATTTTATCAATTCCCCAGCAAACTATGCAAAGCTACTATTCTAAATCTCCAGCACTAAGTCCTCACATGGCTTTCCTCTGAAAAGATCTCAGTAAGTCTACTTCATCAAGATAATTCTCTATTCAATTAGTCACAAAAGCATTCATGTGCCTTAAAAAAATTAGTGGCATATATACATATAATATTCTTATTAATTCAGTCTACGGAAAATGCACATATGACTTTGTAGACTTCCATGTAGAAACTCTAGGGGGCTCTAAGTCCACAGGCTAAGAACAGAATCATTGTTCTAATGGTTATAACCATAAAGAAGTATCTCATAACAGTGAGAAGTTAACTATGGTTTAAGAGAAGTATCACAGTTAATGAAAACAGTACTGAAATGGGCTGTGAAAAAACTATTAATACTTTGTTCAGCCAGACACAATGGCTCACACCTGTAATCCTAGCACTTCAGAGTCTGAGGTGGGAGGATCACTTGAGGCTAGGAGTTTGAGACCAGCTTGGGTAATATAGTGAGACTCCGTTCCTACAAAAAAATTAAAAATTAGCTGGGCAAGAGGCTGAGGCATGAGGATCACTTAAACCCAGGAGTCTGAGGCTGCAGTGAGCTATGATCAGGCCACTGCACTCCAGCTTGGACGACAGAGCAAGACCCTGTCTCAAAGACAAAACAAAACAAAACCTATATGCTTCATTAACTAGTTCTGTTACCCTGTGCCTATAATTATATTCTCTGAACTTCAGTTTTTTTATACATAAAATATGGACAAAACTTCTGCATTTATTTTCTGCCTCGTACAAGCAACATATTAGGTACTAGGAAAACATAAAAGGAGAAAACCTAGTCTGGGCCCTCAAGAATTTTCTTAACTAGTAGAATGAGGCAGGCATGCAAACAAATGGTTGCCCAAAAATATTATAGGTATCATGCTAGCAATCTGTACAACATAAAATAGAAGAGGAGGAATGCTGGGAGGTAAATTCCAAAACCTAGACTTAAAGACAAGTATTTCCAAAAAAGAAAAGAAGAAGAAAAAGAAAAAAAATACCAGTATTTGCCAGACAGGTAGGGGCAGAATTCCAGATAGAAGAAATCAACCAAGCAAAGGCACATAAAGTATATTTAGATAATGCAATTATTGAGAATGAAAAGGAAAATGAAAAAGAAAAAAAGAGAAAAGGAGGGGAAAAAGTATATTTAGAGACCAATACAAGGCTTGCTACAGTTTGGGGCCATGTATGTTTCTATGTGTTAAGAGTAAGGATGGGGGGAGGGGAGAACATGCATAATGAAAGATAAGGCTACAGAGACAGAAGGTACACAGAGGTCAGAATTAAGAAACTTGGGGCCAGGCATGGTGGCTCACGCCTGTAATCCTAGCACTTAGGGAGGCCGAAGCAAGAGAATCACTTGAGGCCAGAAGACTGAAACCAGCCTGAGCAAAAGTGAGACCTCATCTCTATAAAAAATAGAAAAATTAGCCAGGTGTGGTGGTGCATGCCTGTAGTCCCAACTACTTGGGAGACTGAGGCAGGAGGATCGCCTGAACCCAGGAGTTTGAGGTTGCAGCAAGCTATGATGATGCCACTGCACTACAGCCTGGGCAAAGGGGCAAGACTTTTTATATTTTGTAGAGATGAGGTCTTGTCTTGCTATGTTGCCCAGACTGGTCTCGAATTCCTCGCCTCAAGAAATCCTCTTGCCTCAGGCTCCCAAAGTGCTAGGATTATAAGTATGAACCACTGTGCACAGCCCCCACTTCTGTTTTTTTTTCAAGGGACAGGCTCTTGCTCTGCTGCCCAGGCTAGAGTGCAATGGCCATCAGAGCTCACTGCAGCCTTAAACTCCCAGGCTCAAGCAGTCCTCCCATCTTAATCTCCCAAGTAGCCTACTTTTTTTGCATTTTTTAAGAGACAGGGTCTCATTATGTTGTCCAAGATGGTCTCAAACTTCTGATCTCAAGAGATCTTCCTGCCTCAGCCTCCTAAACTGCTGGGATTACAGGCATGAGCCACTACGCCCGGCTACAATATTCTTTACAAAGTAAAATGCTCCAAATAAGTTTAAATTAACTTACATTGTCATAACATTAAGGAAATTTGTTACATCTCACAAAAGTCAGAGTCCCTGCTTTAGAGTTTTGTATACATGTTTACATGTATTTTCATAACAATCCTCATTGCTACAAAGATTTTTTAAATGTAGAGAATCAACAAATAATTGCTAAAGTTTATGTATTTTTTGCACAAAATTATTAGTGAATTTTTTAAGTAACCTGATAAATTCTAATGTGGATTTGCCTACAAGACAGGCAGTGTTGGCCAGGCACGGTGGCTCACACCTGTAATCCCAGCACCCTGGGAGGCTGAGGTGGGTGGATCGTTTGAGCTCAGGAGTTCGAGACCAGCCTGAGCAAGAGTGAGACCCCATCTCTACCAAAAAAAGAAAGAAGTTAATTGGACAGCTAAAAATATATAGAAAAAATTAGCCGGGCATGGTGGTGCATGCCTGTAATCCCAGCTACTCGGGGGAGGTTGAGGAAGAAGGACTGCTTGAGCCCAGGAGTTTGAGGTTGCTGTGAGCTAAGCAGATGCCACGGCACTCTAGCCCGGGCAACAAAGTGAGACTCTGTCTCAAAAAAAAGACAAGCAGTGTTTTAGTTATATTGCTGTAATGGGAGAAAAACATAAGAGAGATTGTTCTAGATTAAAAGTGACTAAAGCAACATACCCAAAGGCAACACATTAGTCTTGACTAACTCTTGACTGGCGTGGGCAGGGGGTGGTAGACAAAAGAAAAGCCACTTTAAAGAAAACCAGAGAAACTGAAATATGGACTAGACATCAGATGCTATTAGAAAAGTTTTGAAATTTTTATTAGGTATGATACTGGCATTGTGGTTACATGGAAGAATATCTTACTCTTAAGAGATGTGTGTTCAAGTATGTATTTAGAAATGAAATATTAGAGCCTGGCGAGGTGGCTTACACCTGTAATCCTAACATTTGGGAGGCCAAGGCAGGAGGATCACTTAAGGACAGGAGTTCGAGACCTGCCTGGGCAACAGCAAGACCTTGTCTCTACAAAAAATAAAAAAATTAATTGGGCATGTTGGCTCGTGCCTGTAGTCCCAGCTACTGGTGTGGCTGAGGCAGAAGGACTGATTGAGCCCAGGAGTTTGAGGTTGCAGTGAGCTAGGATGACACTACTGCACTCTAGTCTGGGCGAAAGAACGAGACCCTGTATCAAAAAAAAAGAAAAAAAGAAATGAAGTATTAGGATGTCTACAAGTTGTACATGGTTCAGAAAAAAATAAAAAGAGATTTTAAAATGCAGCAAAATGCGGCCGGGCGCGGTGGCTCACGCCTGTAATCCTAGCACTCTGGGAGGCCGAGGCGGGTGGATAGCTCAAGGTCAGGAGTTCGAAACCAGCCTGACCAAGAGCGAGACCCCGTCTCTAAAAAAAAAAAAATAAATAAAAAAATAAATAAAAAAAAAATGCAGCAAAATGTAAACTGCTAAGCTGAGTGGACTCAAGGTGATCACTGTATTATCCTTCAATAGTCTTTCTCCATTAGAAAATTTTCATAATTAAAACATATGGAAAAATATTTTAGAAACTCTCAAAGTGTACTCTTCTTGCTGCTTTAATTCAGTGTAATTCAACAAATATATTACTGAGTTTTGCTGGAGCCTAGCCAGGTCCCCTAATCTCAAGGAGCCCATAATCTAATTACATCTGGTCAAGATAGAAAGGGAGCATAAAATGTTTTCAATGACACAGCCAATATAAACTAATTTATGCAATTTAGAAATTAAAATCTTCAAATATAACTTCACTTAAAAAAAATTAACACATGAAAGTAATGCTCCACTTAACCTATACAAGAACTCACCTTCTAAACCATCTAACAGTCCCAAATAGCTTCAAAAACAGTTAAGGACATTTTTTTTTCATCATATAATGGGGGTACAAATATTGTTAGGGTTACATACATTGCCCCTACCACCCCTCCCCCCTGTTAAGGACATTTTTAATGAATCTAGAACATTAGACAAACTTGCTAAACACCTTTTTTCCTTAATCAAATTCAAGAATTCTAAACTTTATTGCTTTCCATTCTATAATAAGCAGGTCAAAATGCTGTCATAAAACAGATAGTGGCTTACCATGCAAAACAATACTTAAAAAAAATCACTGTATATGTGTATAATCCTCTCATTACCACACAGATAGGAAAGTATCAGCAAACCACTGGGTAAAATCCAAGAGATTTAAAACATGAATTAACTGTGACCTATATTTTTGCCCACAGTTTGCCTAAATTAAATTCATACTCTGAATACTATTTTATACAATATAGCATATGCCAATCTCTATCTAACTCTCTCATTAGACTATAAACACTGACTGACTCATCTATGCATGCAACCTAGCATAACTGATGGCAAGTAGGAGAAGCTCAACAATGTTAACTCAATCCAGCTAGCACCAAGTCTATTGGCTGATACATTTTGAAAAAAATAATACCACACAGCCATGAAATAACAACAGATTACTACTTAAAAACAATAGTTGAGGAACAGGGTTTAAGAATTTTAAAAGTAAAGTCTACAAAGCTGTTCTGGTCTTCTAAGGCATTGCTGTTACACAATAGGAGTTAACAGTCATCAAGAATAGCTTAAATAAAATTTAGACATGAGTAAGTAGGAATATTTTACCATACTGAAGACAAAAGGAAAGCACTGACATTAGCAAATAAATTAGTATGTCGCCTGAAAAGTAAAAATAACAATATCAACATCAAACAATAACAATATTGATATCAAACTAACATTTATTTAGGACTTAGCATGCCAGGTACTCTATCCTGTTTTTCCTCATTGCATCTGTACAAACCTTACAACAAGGTGTGCTCTCACTACCTTATTTGACACCTGAAAAGTGCTGGCATACCTAGTGAGTAGCTAAGTAAAGATTCAAACAGACTCAGTTCTGTTTGACTCCAAAGTACTTGCTCTCAACCAACTAATCTAAACATTTTGTTAGTAACATCTTCTTTAATACCTAGTTTTGTTAAGAATTGACTCCTTAAAGTTCCTGTTACCTACTGGTTTTTACAGAACTTTATTTGGCTTCTTGGGAACATCTACTTCATTTCAGTTTACACTCAAATGCCATACAAAATGCAGGTGCCCTTATCTCTTGGCTGAGCTTAAATTCTTTATTTCATCTATCTGCAAAACATCTTAATATCAAGACAGAATCTCAGAATTGGAAAAGCTATGCTCACTGGGTGAGGTGGCTAACACCTGTGATCCCAGCACTTTTGGAGGATTGCTTAAAGGCCAGGAGTTTGAGTCCAGCCTGGGCAACATAGTGAGACCCTTTCTCTAAAAAAAAAATTCTCTTAAATTAGCCAGGTATGGTGGCACAAACGTGTAATCTCAGCAACTCAAGGGGCTGAGGCAGGAGGATCCCTTGAGCCCAGGAGTTTAAGGTTACAGTGAGCAATGATGATACTGCTGTACTCCAGCCTGGGCAACAGAGTGAGACCTTGTCTCTAAAAGAAAAAAAAAAGCCATCTTCTCTAATTTAATTGAATTCAACAAATATTTTCTGAAATGTTTTCACTATGCCAGGCACTGATACTACAGTACAGAACAAAACAGATAACAGCCTCTGTCCTCATAAAGCTTAGTCAACTGTGAAGCCTGGAGCAAGTAAATTACAAGTAACTATAAGCACGATGAAAGGGGAAATAGGAGTCTAATCACTCAAGATTCAAAAATCTCCAAAATCGAACATAACAATTTCCCTTCTAAAACCAGCAACTGTTTCAGACCTTTCTATTTCTGTCATGGCACAGACTCCTAGACTCAAAACTCAGGACTCGTCCTTTTCCTCAGCAGCAAGTCTGACACCAAGTTTTACTTTGGCATCTGTCCTTTTCCAATTCCTCTGCAAATCACCAAATTCAGTACCAGGAACCTACAACAATTGAAAAAATTTCCTAATTTGTTCCTAAGCTTAAAGTTTCCTTCTCTCTCCAATCTATCCTATAATGACAGATTGGTATTTCCAAAGCAACACTTTTATATAAACCTTCCTAATCCTTCCTGAATCCCCTTTAAAAGCCATTAATGACTTCCTAATAGTGCCAGAGTATATTAAAAACATCTGCAGAAATCAAGAGGAAGCCTATGTGCTCAATTAAGACCAGACTTGATTAATTCTCTATGCTTCCAATATCAGGAGTCAAATGGAAGCCCAAGAAAACTGAATGTATTTGGCAAGAATATCCAAATCTCTTCTCCATTCCCTCAGCCCTATAGCCCACTCCATCAAACTCTACCCTAGACCACCAGGTCTTAATTTAGTCTGCCCTTCATTTCTGTTTGTGTCAATCACAAGCAGCCCAGAATTCCCAGGTCATCCCTCATTCTGCAGAGCCTGATCTCTAGACGGCTTTGTATATCACCTCTTCAATCCTTTTCTATTATAAGAAAATCTCCTATAACTCAAACCTTTTCTGGATAGGTTCCCTTTACCTTCTCGCATTAAATGAATCCTGGCTTTCCCATGGAAACACGGCTTCCTCTACAGACCTGTCAGGTATACCTGTTTTCTCTTCCACATCCCTCACACCATGGAACCACTTTCACACCATTCTCCCTCCCCTCTCCATTAAAAAAAACCAACTTTGCCAGACATTGTGGCTCACGCATGTAATCCCAGCTACTCAAGAGGCTGAGGCAGGAGGATTGCTTGAGCCCAGAAGTTCAAGGTTGCAGTGAGCAATGCTCATGCCACTATAATCTAGCCTAGACAACAGAGTGAGACCTTAGCTCAAAAATAAAAAACAAAAAAACAAAAAACCCCAAACAAAAAACCCAAAGATAAACACATTGCTAAATCCAATCATAAATTATCATCCCTCCTCTTCTTGACCTAACAGAAGTATTTGAAATGGTTGACCTCACTCCTCCTTGAAACACTTTCTTTGACTTCTAGGATGCCACATTCTCATGGTTTTCCTCTTGTCTTCTTCTCCATTCTGTCTCAGTCTCCTTTGTTTCCCCCCGCCCCCACCAACTCCCTGATTTTGAAACCCTGGGAGGCTGAGGCAGGAGGATCACTTAAGCCCAGGAGTTTGAGGTTGCTGTGAGCTAGGCTGACAGCACAACACTCTAGCCCGGACAACAGAGTGAGACTCTGTCTCAAAAAAAATAAAATATAGTATCTATAAGTTCTCCAAAAAAAGTAAAATATAGTATCTATAAGTTTCATTAAAGACTTAAAGGAAGGCAGGGTGCGGTGGCTCATGCCTGTAATCCTAGCACTCTGGGAGGCCAAGACGGGAGGATCACTAAAAGTCAGGAGTTCAAAACCAGCCTGAGCAAGAGCGAGACTCCATCTATACTAAAAATAGAAAGAAATTAATTGGCCAACTAAAAACATACAGAAAAAATTAGCCGAGCATGGTGGCGCATGCCTGTAGTCACAGCTACTTGGGAGGCTGAGGCAGGAGGATTGCTTGAGCCCAAAAGTTTGAGGTTGCTGTGAGCTAGGCTGACGCCACAGCACGAACTCTAGCCTGGGCAACAGAGTGAGACTCTGTCTCAAAAAACAAAAAAAATTTTGCACTGTGTTCACAACTAATGGGTGTGAAGCACACTGTCTGAGGGATGGGCATGCTTGTAGCTCTGGCTTGGGCAGTGCAAAGGCAATATATGTAACCAAAATGTTTGTATCCCCATAATATTCTGAAATTTAAAAATAAAACAAAAAGTTCCTCTGTGAAAAAGAGCATAAGTAAAATCAAAGAATTTTTAAATTAATGTTAAGCATACGTAACAATAACAAATAAAATTTTTTCTTGAACTCTGCAAGCATTTTACAACTTAGATAATTTCTTTTTGAAGTGGTCAAAAACAAGACTTTGAAAATCTATAATACTAAGCTCAGTACTAGTTACCACATTTCTTACAAAAATAAAATAGGTTATGCCCATGCATATTAAATCAGATTTTGAGGAGTAAGTTTAAGCTTTTCAACTCATGTTATTAACACTGATCACTAAGAGCCCAACAGGGAGATTTAGTGGCAGGGGTGAAGCACACTGGATTTCTATATCTTCCCAGTGGTATAGAGTAGGGGCTAGCAAAATATAGCTTTTAGGACAAATTTAGCCTGCTGTTTGTATAAATAAAGTTTTATTGGAACATAGCCATGCTCATTTGTTTATACATTATCTATGGCTACTTTCATGCCACAATGGCAGAGGTGAATAGTTGCCACAGTCCTTCATAGTTCACATGGCCAAAAGCCTGAAATGTTTACTATCTGGCCCTTTACAGAAAAAGTCTGCCAACCCCTGATAAGCAAGCATACCTACCCTAACACAGAGCATGCAGAAGCAGCACAGCCTGATAAGGTAAAATTTGTGAATTATAAAATACAGTCATGTGCCACATAACGACATTTCAGCCAATCACAGTGCAACTACTGGTGAACCCATAAGATTATAAGGAAGCTTTCATACTACATTTTGACTGTACCTTTTCTATGTTTAACTATGTTTAGATACACAAATACTTACCATTGTGTTACAATTACCTACAGTGTTCAGTACAGTAACATGCTGTATAGGTTTGTAGCCTAGGAGAAATAGGCTATGCCACATAGCCTAGGAGTATAGGAAGCCATATCATTTAGGTTTCAGTACACTCTATAATGTTTGTGTAATGTTGCAATCACCTAATGACACATTTCACAGAACACACTCCTGTCATTAAGCAACACATGACTACACATTAAAAGTGCCAAGGAGGCCGAGCGCAATGGCTCACGCCCGTAATCCTAGCACTCTGGGAGGATGATGTGGGAGGATCACTCAAGGTCAGGAGTTCAAAACCAGCCTGAGCAAGAGAGAGA
>VBSM01003204.1:3200218-3215718 GCA_008086735.1 Cheirogaleus medius
CTCAAGTGATCCTCCTGCCTCAGCCTCCTGAGTAGCTGGGACTACAGGTGTGCATCACTGCACCAGGCTAATTTTTAAATTTTTTTGTAGAGATGGAGTCTCACTATGTTGCCCACGCTGGTGTTGAACTCTTGGCCTCAAGTGATCCTCCCCCCTCAGCCTCCCAAAATACTGGGATTACAGGCATGAGCCACTGTGCCTGGTGTGCACCTTGACTTTCTAACGTTAGCTGCTTGGGTCTGAGGTAACCACCTGACCCAAAATGGACCACTCAGATCCACTGCTTCCACGCTCTCATGAGGTTACGCTATACTTCCTGCCCTTGGATTCAACGAAACACTTCTGTATCTGTATAAGTAAATTCCTTTTTCTTTGCTGGTTTAAGTGGGTTTCTGTTATCTGGAACTAAATGATCCCTGGCTAAAATAAGTTCAGGGACTAATCATACCTAACCTTTATTAGTTATTTTAGTTAGTAAACCACTTACACAGGACCTTCACAGGCATCATCTTGTTAGATCATTACAACTGCCACGTGAAGCAACATATTATCCCCACTTTACAGGACGCTAAGGTCCAGATGGTTTAGATCAGCCGTCACCACCTTTTTTGGCATGAGGTGAGGTTAGAGCTCAAGTGGTGATGCGAGGAATGGGGAGGGGAGCAGCTGTAAATAAAGATGAAGCTTCCCTCCCTTGCCCACCGCTCACTTCCTGCTGTGCTCCTCACATCCTTTCTAAGTTTCATGGAAGACAATTTTTCCACGGAACGGGGGCGGGGGGTGGTGCAGAGCTCTGTGGCCCAGTCCCTAACAAGGGTTTGGGGACTGCAGGTTTAGATAGTTTAGCCACAGTCACAAAGCTATTAATTAACACACTGACTGCCACACACAAAAAATCCCAGAAACTTTTTCTTGGGGCCACAGTGTTTTATTACAAAAATATAATAAAAACTTTGAGTGTAATTTAAAGACAAACATAAAGAGAAAAATGAAATTTGTTGACTTTTATTCATTCAATCCATGTTTTTAGAATTAAATTGTCAATATTAATTGTAACGATAAGAACATCAACAAGTAAGATTTATATATGCTTCATGTGGCCCCGAGGTCAAAACTAGAGTGAGTTAAATATAACTCTCATGGCAGTTAATGTGTTAATAGGTTGCAATAAAGATGTAATTGAACTAGACAGTGAGCACCCTGAGAGCTGGAATAGATTTAATTTACCTTTGATTTCTTAGTGCAGGGAGTAGAAATTCAAATGCCTAGACAGTAGCAGGGACTGTGGCAAATTGAAGAATGACAGCCCAGTGATTGGTAGCAGCTCAGCTCCAAATAGTTACTGGTGTGTAGACATGCAGGCCTACTGATGTCAGATCTCCCAAAATTGCCAAGAGATGCCAATTTCAATTTTTTTTTCTTTTCTTTTCTTCATTAGAGACAGGGAGTTGCCTAATGGATAAGGCACTGGCCTCCTAAGCCAGGGATTGTGGGTTCGAGTCCCATCTGGGGAAGTGGCTCCCCTATCTTTTAGAGACAGGATATCACTCTGTCACCCAGGCTGGAGTGCAGTGGTGTGATCAGGTTCACTGCAGCCTCGATCTCCTGGGTTCAAGTGATCCTCCTACCTTAGCCTCCCAAGTAGCTGGAATTACAGATATGGGCACCATGCCCTGCTAACTTTTAAATGTTTTGTGAAGATGGGATCTTGCTATGTTGCACAGGCCCTTTCTCAGCCTCTCAAAGTGCTGGGATTATAGGCATGAGCCACCACGCCTGGCCCTTGATTTTTATATGTAGACTCCTGCACACTTGGTGGGGAAACAGTTCAAGATTAAAACAATGTGGCAATGTTACATAGACCTAAGAGAACACAGATGTGGGTCACCAGTTTTCAATTTCTGCTCTTGTGGATAGTATAATCACTTGTTATTAGTTCAATCATTCATTCATTCTTCCAAATACTTATAGAGCACCTACTCTGTGCTAAGCACCATGGGAGTGGCTAGGGTTACAATAATGAGCCAAATGACCATGTTCTCTTTCGTGGGGCAGACAGATAAGAAACAATCACATGTGTCAGGGCTATGAAGGGGGGATAGGATAGAAAAGTACATGATACTATGGACACATAGAGTCAGGTAGTGCCTAAATGAGTCCACAGGTATCAGGGAAAGTGGCCCAACAGAAGTGACATTTAATCTGGGATCAGAAAGAGGAAGAGTAGCCAGATGATAAGGCAAGGGAAGAGGCTTCCAAGCAGAGGGAACATTATGTGCTAAGGCTTGGAGCCAGAGAGTTTAAGATGTGCTCAAGGAACTGAAGGATATTCAGTGCAGCAAATGTCAGTTGGGAGGAGCCAAGAAATGAGGTTGGGAAAGGCTTGAAATGGGGGAGTGACATGGTCAGATTTGTATTTTAGACAATATTCTCTGGATAGGTATGGAAAATGCACTGCATAGTGGGTAAACTTGGAAATAAGGAGACCAGGGATGATGCTATTTTAACAGTCTAGTTGAGAGAGAACAGTGGCTTGGACTACAGTAGTAGTAGTGGAAATGGACAGACATGGGTGATGATAAGAGATATTTAGGACTTGGTGATTAATTGGATATATGGGTAGAAGGAGAGGTGGGAGTCACTGATGTCTCTGAGAGAAATATTTGATGAGTAAATGGCCAGATGGTCAGGGCACCACATGGGTTCTTTCCTCCAAAACAAGGAGGTTTTGGTCATATGAATGTGTGCCAGGGGTCTGCTGGGATCTTAGGGACCTGTCAGTGATGTTCATTTTTTTTTATAGGAAAACGCTGCAGTCTGGTCTGAACTGGTGTTCTTAGGAATGCTCTACTCACAGCTGGCAGCACAAAGCTCTGTTCTCTGGCCACAGGGCATGTGCTCTGCAGTTGCTGGTCTTACCCAGATCGATGGTGTGCACATCTGAGAAGCTTCTGTTTGGATTTGCTCCCCCAACAATGAAAATCTTCCCTCTCTTGGCATCACCAACTGGGGGTAAATATAAGCAGCTATGGCCAACTCGAGCACAGGGGCTGTCTCCAGGGAGAGTCAAGGTGTACCTGCCAAAGGGAGGATGTGTTCAGGAGGCCTGAGCAGAGAATAGATGCAGCAGTGTGTTCTTTCCATTCCTCATGAAATATTCATCATACATACATAGACACTTTACATTGTATCCAGCAAAGCAGCACTTCCCTGATTAATACTAGTATCTTACCAACTTCCCTTTGCACACAGACTTTGGCTTTTCAATTTTGTAACTACTTTTATCTCATAGTGATCTAGTAATCTAGTGGGGATGCAGTGGGCTAGTAATTATCCCCATTTGGTAGACAAGGAAACTGACATCCAGAAACGTTCATTGGTATGTCTTGGCACGGGATGGTGGCTACGAACACAGTTTGTGAATTCAGACAGATCTGCTTCGTGTCCCAGCTCAGGTACTTTCTAGATGTGTGACCTTTTGGAACTCATTTAGCCTTTCTGAACTTTTAGTTTCTTCATCTGTAAAACAAGCACAGCAATAGTTCTCACTCCAAAAGGTGACTGTGAAGACTAAGACAAGGTCTCATAATGGTACTGGGAAGAACTCAATAAATGGTGGCTAGAGCTTCATGAGCAGTTGAGTAAGAACCTACAGCCCCAAGGATCTTGCCACGAGCCAATGATGCTTCCCCATCAAAAAAAAAAATTCTCTAGAATTTATTGATTTCAAGAGCCTTTCCAGATTATTCATAAAGCTCCATCTGATGGAAGCCAAGGTTAGCATCTGAAAATTCAAATATGAATTCAGTCATTCCACTCTCTGAAGTCATTCAGAATGCTAACTGAGAAAATACACTTCAAGCTTCCAGGTTGGAAAGGAAAATTCCTGGCTGTTTTTAAAGCCCAGTCTATCTTGACCTCTCTGGTATTTGGTTCTCCTGACCCTCCCTCCTTCTTGTGCTTTTCTCCTAACCTGAGAAAGAGTCTCGCTCTGTCGCCTGGGCTAGAGTACAGTGGCATCACCATAGCCCACTGCAACCTCAAACTCCTGGGCCCAGCAATCCTCCTGCCTCAGCCTCCCGAGTAGTTGGGAGTACAGGCACACACCACGATGTCCAGCTAATTTTTCTATTTTTAGTAGAGATGGGGTCTCACTCTTGATCAGGCTGGTCTTGAACTCCTGGGCTCAAGCAATCCTCCTGCCTAGCCCTCCCAGAGTGCTAGAATTACAGGTGTGAGCCCCCATGCCCAGCCCTGGCTGCTCTTTCTGTCTCTTCTTTTTTTATAAAATTTTTTTAATATATTTTTTTAATTTTTCTTTTCTTTTTTCTTTTTACTGCCTGCCATTTAGAATATCATAATTTCTGTCTCTTCTGACTCCTTTCATGCCAGCCTGCTCCTAACTCTCACTATAATTGAGCTTCTCTTTTCCTCAGTCTACTTTGCTTATTTGATTAATTTTATCTGTATTGATGGCTTCAGTTACCACCCACCTATTACTACATATTCATTAATGGTTTCCAAATCTCTTATTCAGATCTCTTTTCTTATGTCATTTAATCTTAGTTCTATTATCATCATTTGAATTTTACAACTGAGGAACTGAGGCTTAAAAAGGTTAAATAACTTACCCAGGAGCACACAGCCTTTCACAGAGATAATGGATAAGACAAAAAAAATTCCTGCCTTCATATCCCTTACCGACTAGTTGGGAAAAGAAACATTAAACAATTTCACAAATATCTATTTCAGTTAAATTGTGATATACAGGAATACAGGATACATAGTATGAGAATAAATCATAGGAGGGCTTTACCCTGTAAGGAGTGGGGGGGGGGATGGGTGGTCAGAAGAGGTTTCCCAAAGACGCACCATTTGAACTGAGATCTGAAGTATGAGTAGACATTTGCTGGGCAAAGACAGAGATGGAAGGTGGAGGGAAAGAGTAGTCCAAGCAGAGGGACCAGCATGTACGGTACCTGAGTGGGACAGTGCAGAGAATGTTAAAAGAAGAGAAAGGGAACAAAGGAATGAGCAAGGGGATTAGAGGGTGGAAAGACAGACAGAAACAGATATTGCAGGGCCCATTGGGCCAGTGTAAGGAGTCTGGTTTTTATCTTAAGAACAATAGGGAGGAACAAAAGGGTTTTAAACTAGGGAATGCCATGATCAGATGTATCCTGGATACCGAGCAAGATGGATACAGGGAAGCTGGATTAGAGGCTCTCCTTCAAGGTTCTGCAGACACACTGCCACCTCTCTACAGCCTTCTGTGGTCCTGCCTCAGCACTGGTCACACCTTAGCACCATCACCTGCTTAGTCTGTAGCCCCACCTACACGGAGACTATTTACTTTTGTACCTCCAACACCTACACATCAGCTGCTCCTGTCAGGCCAGTGTTAGTTGTTGGATTAAGGGTTGGTTGAACAAGCAGCCAATAAACAGTGAAGCCAGTTTAACCCAAATCTAATTTCCTAAAAATCTTAAAAATGAATCACAGCTCGGGGGAAGACACAGCTTTGGAACTGAAGATGCCAGATGGTCAGTGCCTTACTCTTCCTGGTAAATTGATTTTAATAAAATCAACATCTGTTCTGTGATAATTATTGCTCCCCTATCTTTCCTCTGAAGACCTTTTCAGACGGTTTGAGTCTAATTACCAGAAACTGCAGACAGTTTCATCTCTACCCTTTTTCGTAGATGATCAGATGTTAGTAAACTACTTCTAAATGAAATAAAAACTCATGTTTTTCTGTGTCTGAATCCTTCCTTACAGACCATGTTGCTTTCCTGGGTTTGTCTCCAGGCTCCAAGACTGGCAGCTGCTTCATGGTGTCCTATGCATAAGAAAGAAAGGCACTTTTTAGACATTTATGACTGTCTTCTTCCTAAAACACAGAACAAATCAGGTTATCCTCCTCTTTAAAACCTTTTCTGTTGAATGTACCAATTTCTAGGGCCAAATTAATTTAAATAAAGCATCACCGACTTTTGATATATTCTTATAATTGGGAGGCAAATATAACACAACTTTCTTGTTTTTTGTTTTTTTTTTATTATTATTTGTGGTAATCTGTTAAAACATAATACAACTTTCTTAACACAACTACCAAAGTTTTTTGGCTAAAGTTTTCTATCTGTGATTCCTGTGGGGAAGAGGCATATATCAAAATAAAATTTCAGAGGTCATAAGTTGTTTATGTTTATCAAAAGATAAAACATTTAAAGAGGCTGAAAAAATACTGAACTCTAGGATAAATCTTGGCTTCAGCATGGCATAGAAGGTAAGGCCTTCTGGTCTCAACCTTCTTTCCAGAAACTCACCTCCACAATCTCTTGCAATATTGGGTTGTTTGCTGTTCCTCTAACATGGCAGGCCTTTTCATAACTCTGCAGCCTGCACTGTTTCCCCTACTGGAATGTCCCTTTCCCTTCTGGTAAATTTGCAAACTCCTAGTAAACCTCTAAAGCCCAGTCAAGGTCAAAAGTCCCTTCTTCAGTGAAACCTTCCTTGATGTGTTGCTTTCCACTCCCACCCCCTCCCCCCAAGTTACTTCCTTCTCCCTCTGGGCTCTGAAGCTATCTGTTTAGCCACCATCATTGTAGGAATCACTCTGAATGTAATTATCTATTTAAAAATCTTTAGACTAGATCCTAGATTAAATTCCTAGAGGGCTGGGCCTGTCAGATTCTCTCAGAGAATCTACCAATGGACCAGGCATAGAGTAGAAGTCAGTGAGGGTGAGGGGCTGAAGAAGGAAAATGGGTTAATGGAGAGATGAACGGTTAAAGCCCACTTGCGGGGTAGGCCACTGACCTAAATGCAGAGCTCAGTGGGGTTGGCTTTGGGGGCAGGGACCTCCTGTTGCCGCCCCCACTACCCACCCCGCAAGTCTCATCCCCACGTGGCAGCTCTAGGGCACAGGAGACAGGGTCGGGAGAGAATAGCTGGTTCCTTTGGGTCAGTGTGGCCGGGCCAGAGGCCGAGGAGGTCCTCCCCAGCTCTTTCCGCCCGGCCCGAGCCCGCTCTCCTCAAAGGAGGATGCGGCCTCCTTAGCCCGGGATCCCGTTTGGCCCGAGGTCCTAAGACCCCCCAAGTCCCGCACCGCATTACCTGCAGCGGCTTAAGTCAGTCCTGGGCTGTGGCTCCGCCCCCATCGGGGCGGGGCTTGGACCTCGCCCCTCCCCGCAGGCCCCGGAAGCGAGTCGGGGCCAACCGCTGCCCTGCTCCTGCCGCGGGAGGGCGTGGAGGCGCCTCCGGATCCCGCGTGTCGGTCTGGCTGTTTCTCGGGCACCGAGCAGCCGGGCCCTCCCTCCCATGGGGAGTAAATAAGCCGGGGCTCCTTGGAAACGATTTACAAGCGAAATGCCCGGGGTTGGGCGTCCGTGGGGCGACCCGAATTCCTTCCGCAGCTGATCTATCCTAACGAGGCTAACAGTTACATTTTTCAGTTACAGCGGTGGTTGGAAATGGTTTCTAAAGGGGAGAGTGTGCTTTCTTACGTCTGCAGTCTGCCGGAGCAGTCTTTAGGCCAGTCCACGCTTTGGGGCCTTCAGTAGCTAACTCATTCCATAATTGCCGTTTGTCTTACGGAGGGGGCTACGCGGAGCAAGACAACACCGTGGCCTCCAGGAGCTTACACTCTAGACAGGGATGAAACAAAAAGACAACTGGGTACGACTGTAAAGGGTGCGAGGGATAAAAAGTTCATCAATGAGAGTATCTGTTCTTGGGGAAGTGACTTTTCTCTGAGTCTCAGTGTCGTCTGTAACCTTAGTTAATAAGATTTCTGTCATAGTTGTGGGGAATATACGAGATAAGGCATGTAAAAAGCTCAGTACCTAGTGGCTGGTGCAGAGCTAGTCCTCTGTCAAGGTTAAGGCTATTCCTGGCTAAAAATGAACAATGTCTCTATACGTGTTAATCTGCATTATCTCTGATCTAGTTCATAACTCTAGGTTCCCTATGACTTTCCTGAAAATGGGAGAGGTGGCTCACTTATGTCTCTGAGAACCCCACTCACAGTTGTTGTGTCCTAGGAAATAGAGGAAACAGCTGAGGTTGGCAACAAGAGCTCCTAGAGTACAGAGATATGGTAGCTTAGTGGGAAGAGGTCAGACATACTTGGGTTCAAATCCAGGCTCCAGCACTAACCATCTGCCTCTGACATTTGGTAAGTTTATTACTCACTCTGAACATTAGTTTCCTCATCTATAGAATGGGGATAGTAATACCTGTTGTGCAGAAAGAGCCATTAGAGGATTTGATAATACAGGTAAAAGGCCAACTTTTAAAAGGAATCTTTTAGCTACTTAAAACCATAACCAAAATTTATTGACAAAATGGAATTCAAGGTCTGCAACTCTCCTCATTGCTCAAATATCCTATTTCAAACACATGGAGTCTTTATGAATAGCCATATTAATGGAAAAATCCCCACTGCCTATCTACCAAAGAGGAGTTTAAGAGTCACTCTACTCTCCTTTAGGAAAGAAAATCAATGCCGTGTTGGCTCTGCCATATGTCCATGTGCATCTGGATCGAGATTTCTGCTCAGAGCTGCAGAATGCTTTGATGTCCCTGTATTTTTGGCTAGGTCTATTTCAAGGTGTTATGCTGAAGTGGCATATCAACAAAAAAATTTGGAAGAGATTTGTGGGCAAAATAGCAACCAGTTTTCATTATGG
The DNA here is from genome assembly GCA_008086735.1 of Cheirogaleus medius. Taxonomy (NCBI): domain Eukaryota; kingdom Metazoa; phylum Chordata; class Mammalia; order Primates; family Cheirogaleidae; genus Cheirogaleus; species Cheirogaleus medius. The sequence continues at coordinate 3,208,909 of VBSM01003204.1, forward strand.
GACCTATGTTTTTATTTATTTATTCATATATATTTTTTTTGAGACAGAGTCTCAACTCTGTTACCGGCTAGAGTGCTGTGGCGTCAGCCTAGCTCACAGCAACCTCAAACTCCTGGGCTCAAGCGATCCTCCTGCCTCAGCCTCCTGAGTAGCTGGGACTACAGGCATGTGCCACTATGCCCGGCTAATCTTTTCTATATATGTTTAGTTGTCCAATTAATTTCTTTCTATTTTTAGTAGAGATGGGGTCTTGCTCTTGCTCAGGCTGGTCTCGAACTCCTGAGCTCAAACGATCCACCCACCTTGGCCTCCCAGAGTGCTAGGATTACAGGCATGAGCCACCACACCCGGCCTATTTATTTTTTCACATAGCATTTATACTGTATCACACTTAAATTACTTATTATTTAAGTAATCTAGAGATGATTTAAAGTATACAGGAGGATGTGTGACCTATGTTTTTAGAGTAGAAATCACATTTGAGAATGCTGAAATAAATGTTTGAGATCTATATTTTAAAATGGAAATCAAGACCCAATGAGTTAAAATGACTTACCCATATAAATGGCAGAATCTCTTGCTTTGTACAAAGAGAACTAGGAACACATTCCAGTCATTGAGCTCTGTACACTGTACACCAAACCACTTGATATGTCGATGTGTCTATCGCCTCTCCCAAAAACCTGCCTAGCACTCCAAAGAATGAATACTTTCCTCCTTTTTCTCTGCTGTGGACGTGAAGAGTGATGTTCACTCAATGAGGTGCATCTGCAGGAGGGAGCTTCTTGCTGCTAAGCAATGTGGTACTGTGAGGACAGCCACATCCTGGAACTGCACACCCCTGACCTATTCACTGACTCACCAGCAAGAGAAGCGAGGAATGCTGGTGACACCTTCCTTTTAAGCATTTTACAGTTTAGAAAGAACATTCATATCCATCTCCCTATTTGTCTTCCTTCCCACTTCTGAGAAAGTATCTTGTGTAGGATTTATTCCCAATTACTGAGGTTCAGAGATGAAAAGTGAACTTCCAGGTGTCCAAAGAGGATTGTAATGAAAGGAAAGCCAAGCAACAATAGCATCTTTTCCCATTTGGAATTTTTTCTCCAGAATGCTCTGAACATATTGTCCCTTTACTTTTTTTCCCCTAAAGTCTTAAATGTTGCCTCTTCAGAAAAGCCTTTTCTGCCCACCCAACACTCAGAGCTAACACTCACATTGTACTTACTCTGTGCTAGACATTGTTTTAAGCCATTTTCATTCATACATTTATTGTTTGTCTCCCCTACCAGACAGTAATATCCATTAAGGCAGAGATCATATCTGTCTTATTCACATCATAGGCACTAAAGAACTATTTGTTGAATTAATGAAGAAATAAATGCTTGTGGGCATCATTCATTCTGCAACAGACTTTTAAACATTAATTTTACTTTGAAACAATTTCATACTTAATAGAACAGTTGCAAGAATAATACAAAGAACTTCACCTGGATATCTCATTAAAGTTTAGCCAATTGTCCTTAAAATACACTTTAAAGCAAGAGGATTCAGTCCAGGGTCTCTTGAGCAACAGTTATTTATTGAGCATCTGCTACTGTTGGATTATATAAGTCTCTTAACTGGTCTCTCAGCTGCAACCATTGCCCATGTACAGTTCCATACAGTAACCACAGTGATCCTCTTAAAACAAGTTAGATCATTTTAATCCTCTGCTCAAAACCCTCTTAATATATGTCCATTTTATTAAAAGTTAAAAAATCAACATTCTCCTTTTCTCTCTGATCTTCTCTCCTACTTGCTCCAACCACACTAGTCTTCCTGCTGTTTTCCAAGTACTCTTGATATGCTTCTATCTTAGGGCCTCTGCTCCAGTTCTTCCCTATAATTTCCCTCAGGTATCTGCATCACTAACCTCTCCACTTCTTTGTTGGTTTTTAAAGATGCATCACTCCTTCTCCCTTATCCTGCTGTGTTTTTTCTCCTACCACTTAATCACTTTCTAATATGTTATAAAGTCATGTATTATATTTATTGTTTTTAGGTTTTGTCTTCCTCTTCTAGAATGTAAACTACAGATTGAGGATAGACATGTTCGTCTATTTTGTTCACTATCCCAAGCGCCTAAACTGTACCTGGCACATAGTTGATGCTCAATACATAGCTGTTGGGTGAACGAATGTTGAAGTGGTATGTTGAATGTTGAAGCGAATGTTGAAGGTATATCAAATGCCAGGTCCCATTCTTGCCGCTGGGGCTGCAACAAAACGCTGCTTGCCCTTCTGGGACTCAAAATTGGAAGTATGCTTAAGCTAGCACACCTATTTTCCATATGGGCTCCACCATTTTTTCCCTGTGAGATTTGGGGCAAGTTACTTAACGTCTACCAAGCCTTGCTTTCCTATCAGTCTTAATGAAGATTAAACGGGAAAAAAACCCATCATTTGTATACCATTTAGCATAAAAATCGCTTTAGTATTTATTTATTTCCCTTCTTTCCATGCCAGAAGACTGGGAGCCTGACATTTCTGCCACAGGTTTTCACAAGGCCTTGGAAAGGTGCAAACAGATTACTATATCCAAGCTTACCCACTTTTTAACTGAAGAAGTTCTGATGAGACAGTTCTTAAAAGGGTCGCAATAAGAAACCAGGGAATGGCTAGGGTCACCTACTTCGCCGTTTTGCCTCGGAAAAGCCTCGCTGGGTCCCCAAAGGTCAAAGTCTGGAGGAAAGGAAGGGGAGGAAAAGTGGGGGAACTGTCCACAACTGAACACTACAAATCCCAGCACTCTCTGCGGCAGGCAACTACGGGTCCCAGCAGGTTTCGCTGGCTGGACCGAGGGGACCTCTTGGGGCCTGCCGCTTGAGTTCAGCCAGAGAGGGCGCGGGGCTCACCAAGGCAGCGGGAGAATCAGGTCAAGCTTTAACGGCGCTGCGCAGACGCCACTCACGGGCCGGACGTGACGTAGGGAGAGTTCCGGCTTCGGCCTACGCCGCTGCCGCCGCTACTACTGCCGCTGCCGCCGCCGCCGCCGCCGCAGCTGCTGCCGCGGCTTGTGATTCCTAAAATGGCGCCGCTAGACCTAGACAAGTATGTGGAGATAGCGCGGCTGTGCAAGTACCTGCCGGAGAACGACCTTAAGGTGAGCCCCGCGGGGCGGGTGCCCTGCTTGCGGGGCTCGCCCCTTCCGGCTGTGGGGCGCCTGCCGGCCCGCCCTTCCTCTCTCCGCGGGTCCCCTGCTGGGTATCCCATCCTGTTTCGGTGGAGGGCCCTACGCGATGCCAGGCGACTCGGTCCGACTTGGCGTCACGCGGAGAGCTGGGGGTGCCCGAGTATCCCGAGTGCTGACCTGGTTCCTTCCGTGGGGATCCCGAGGGATGTCGCGGCTTCTGTCCCAGGGTCGCCCCTCCTGGCTTTCGGGCTGCCCCAGGACTCGGAGCTCTCACAGCTTTGCCTAGAAGGCTCCTCTCCCCCAGCCCCACCCCCGGGTCTCCCGGAGTCGAGCTCAGCCCCAGCGGGCAGTGCTCTCGGGATGGGGTAATCCCCCCAGAGGTGACAGGAGCGCGGGGTGGCCGGCGTCTGACAGGAGATCCGCCGGCTCCCTGACCGCGGCCCAGTGTGTTGAGGTCCCTGAGGAATGGAAAGGCGGTGGGCCAGAGCGGTTTGATAGTGATGTGAGAGAACGTCAAGTTGTCTTTCTTTACCACTCCTCCAAATTGCTTTTTAGGAGTGTTGGTTTTCTTCTAATTCAGATATGAATCCCTTTTCTGAGTATGTTGTTGAGCTAATTTAAGTGGCTAAAATAGTCGGTTCTCAATAAATACAAATACTTTCAAGTTGTTCCGCCATAACCCCTTCTTAACTCAAGATTTAATTTTCTTAGTTTTCTAGAGGAGGTGAGTTGTTCCTTGTTACTGCCGAGTCCAAGTACATGTATGTATGGGTGAAGGATTGTAAGTCTTTGCTGTACTGATGTTTTGAAAAGTGTTTCTATGTGTTTGCTGAAACCAGTACTTAGGTTTCTAGCAGTGTTTATCAACTAGTGTTAGTGTCAATTTTATTTGTTAACTTTGATTTGCTATGTGGTAAAGTGGGTAAACTTGACAGTTTGAGTTCTTTTTAAGTTGTGGGTTTAAAACAATTTATCGTTGTCAGTGAAGCCTTTCTCTTAAGGAAGATAATACCGTGGGATTTGTTTTTTTGTTTTTGTTTGTTTGGGTTTTTTTGGCTATCTCCTTTGGTACAAAAAGTTGAATATTTAACATCAGTCAACAAGTATGCAAAATGTTTAAGGCTGCTGAGAATGTAACTGAATTGTACTTGTTAATTTTACGTGCCATGTCATGGGTGTGTCATTCTTGTGCACTTTCCCATTTTTAATAGGATAATTTAATAAAATAAGTACAAAGCCTTTATTAGTAGTAATGTAGCGTTCATGCTCATCTGAGTCTGTCAAACATTAGTTTTGTGGCTTCTTTCTGCTATGCCCTTTTTTAAGGAAACAATACAACTAACAGTGGGATCCAATTCATGGAAAACTAACCAGACCTTTTTTAGTAGCATTGTTAATCTCATATGTGAGGTGGCATATTGTATGTCAATGAATTGGTGTGGAAGTTTGTTTTTATTTATCATGTATAAAGCTGTTTTAAGCTTTGTGTTTACAATTAATAAAATGTTACTTCTTATGAAAATGTATCTTGATATTTACTTGAAATTGGATGCTGAAATGCTTTGAAAGATAGTTGGATTTCTTTAGACTTCTTAGTTTGGTAAACATTAGATTTCCTTCCTACTTTAAGGAAATGTAGTTATTAAATTATTTCATTTCCTGTTGAAACACAATTGGACTGTACTTGGCTTGTGTCTGTTTCTTTCTTTTTTTTCTTTGGAAACTTTGTTTCCCAGGCTGGAGTGCAGTGGCATTATTGTAGCTCACTACAACCTGAAACTCCTACACTCCAGCAATCCTCCTGCCTCAGCCTCCCAAGTACCGTGTTTCCCGGAAAATAAGACATGGTCTTATATTTATTTTTCTCAAGAAGGCACCCTGGGGCTTATTTTCAGGGGATGTGTTATTTTCCCCTCAAAGCCTCAGCTTGCAGCACGCACCTGGGACCTGACAGGGGGAGCCGACCTTGTTGGTGGGGCTGCCAGCACCTTTCTGGTCACCTCTGGGATAGTAGCTGTCACGATGGGGCAGATGAGAAGGGCTGCTGATCTTCTTTACCGCTCCTCGATTAAATGCATGGTTTGTGCAGATACACTGTGTAGCCACGCCCATAACTAGGTCTTATTTTCCGGGTAGGGCTTCTATTGCACAAATGCTTAGAAATCCTGCTAGGGCTTATTTTATGGTTAGGTCTTATTTTCGGGGAAACATGGTAGCTGGGACTGTAGGTGTGCATCACTTTACCTGGCTAATTTGTCTATTTTTTGTAGAGATGGCGTCTTGCTCTGTTGCCAAGGCTAGTTTCAAACTCCTGGCCTCAAGATATCCTCCTGTCTTGGCCTCCCAAAGTGCTAGGATTGTAGGTGTAAGCCGCTTTGCCTGGTCTCTGTTTCTTTTCTTTTCTTTTCTTTTTGAGACAGAGTCTCACTTTGTTGCCCAGGCTAGAGTGCCATGGCTTCAGCCTAGCTCACAGCAACCTCAAACTCCTGGGCTCAAGTGATCCTTCTGCCTCAGTCTCCCAAGTAGCTGGGACTACAGGCATGCGCCACCATGCCCGGCTAATTTTTTCTATATATTTTTAGTTGGCCAATTAATTTCTTTCTATTTTTTTAGTAGAGATGGGGTCTCGCTCTTGCTCAGGTTGGTTTTGAACTCCTGACCTTGAGCTATCCTCCCACCTCAGTGTTTCTTAATAAACTTAATAAAAATCTTTTGGGCAACTACTGAGGAAAAAAGAATTCTGAATTTTTCTCTATAAGAAGAGGCTTTTCTTCTGTCTTGGAAATGTTTTTATCGGATTAATTTGCTTGTATTGCTCATCTCTGGTGTATTTAAAGAAATTTAATTTTGTTTCTGTTTCTTGGCATGAAGTGCAACCTAAAATTAGGCAGACCAAGAAAGTATGCCAGTAGCACCTTTTCTGAGGCTTTAAAGCCAAAATAAAAGATTCTGTCAGAGGAAAAAAAATCACTGGGGCCACTTAATGTTCATGATGGAAAAGATTTGTTCTGGTAGAAAAGAAGACAGAAATTAACCTGTTTCAAATTGATTAGAAGTTAGAGGTGCTAGATCAAATAATAAATGAATAGGATGTTCTAGATCTAATTACAGTTTCTCTATAGCTGAGTTGGAAATGGTCAAATCACTAGTACTGGATTGGATCTGTTTTGGAGCAGTAAGTACTATTAAACTGTTTTGAAGGAATAAGAATGAATTATATACAAGTGAGTGGATCATACTGTGACTTTCTTATAAAGGTCTCATGTGATTCTTATCTACAAGAAAGATTTCACAGAAGATCATAAAAGGTACAGATTCCATACCTGGCTAAGTGGAAGAATGAATGATAAAAGGCAGGTTTACTGAATATTTAAACTTCAGAATTTGCAAGGGCAGGTTGAGGTGGAGTGGGGGGATTTGGAGGTCCAATCTTTTGGACAGTTCTTAAAGGTGACTTGTACCAGAGGCTGGGAAGAGCAGGGGGATAAACTGGGGATGGTTAATGGGTGCAAAAATGTAGTTAAATAGATGAACAATATTTGATAGCACAAAAAAATGACTATAATCATCAATAAGTTAGGGTATACTTTAAAATAACTAAAAGAATGGAGTTGGAATGTTCCTAACACAAAGAAA
>VBSM01003204.1:3232275-3253806 GCA_008086735.1 Cheirogaleus medius
TCGGCCTCCCAGAGTGCTAGGATTACAGGCGTGAGCCACCATGCCCGGCCTGAAAAAAACTTACCCACTTGTATTATTGTGTTTTGTCTCATTAAAATAGATGCTAAATATGGGTGGGCATGTTAGGTGACCCTATTGAAAAATTAAATAACATAAATAATTTCAAAATTCTCAAGAGATAGATGGAGAGATGTATGAAATAAAATGAAAGAGGGAGACCTATAACATTAGTGATCTAGGAATGACATGATAACTGTGAGCTTTATTTAGGCTTGGGAACTGTGTGCATGGCAGTTTTGCTTATACTTTATTTCTGCTTATAAATGTAAATATCTGGAGTCGTCTTAATTAACTGCTTCTTTACACATTTCTTAGTTTTATTATTTTACTCCTTAATAGGAATTTGTAATCAGCATATATTGCCTTTCTTTTATAGTTTTATGATCTTTCTGAACTATTCAGAACTGGAGGTCAGGTTCCTGACACAAACTACATATTTATGGTATGTAAACACCAGTTATAGCAAATGCTTATTTAAAATTGAAAGGATATGACTTATTAAATGTAAATTGCATAATAATTCATTGCCATGTTACAATTATTATTTAAATATATGAAAACGTGATTCTGTGCTTTTCTACATTTTTCTATGTCCTCTAGTTAACCAGCTTTAGTAAACTACTGTACAGATAGGACTAGATTGTGGCAATCAGTAATGGTTGGGTAGAAAAATAGCCCAGAACCACTGGTTTAAGGCATAAATTTTCAATTAATTGTTATTTTATCAAACTTTTTGAGCATTCATTTCCATCTCTTATTAACCTATGAAGGGATGAATATACACATTTGCTGTTAAGGTAGAGATTTCCTTACTTTTCTTTTGGAATGTAGCATTACTATTGAACCTTTTCTGAACCCTTTTATTATTATCTTTCCTTCTGAAAGTTTCTGGGTCACTTTGCTATTCTTTTAGCTGTTTTCCCATTGGTGTAATATTGGCCCAGTCAGACACTAATGGGAAGTGTAAATAGTACATCAGCATATACAGTTGTTAAATGCAAAGCTAAACCTAGAATGATGTTATAATTATGGTATTTACTTTTATACAAAAACTGTTTTTTTCAAGGCAACTCTTCTGATAGTATTAAAATGCTTTTTAAAATTTAAAATTATTTTAGCCAGGTGCAGTAAGTAGCATGTGTCTGTAGTCCCAGCTATGCAGGAGGCTGAGGCCAGAGCATCACTTGAGGCCAGGAGTTCAAGGCCAGCTTGAACATAGCAAGACCCTATCTCTTAAAAAAGGAACTAAAAAATATTTTAAATTAATTTTAAAAATTTTGATTCACACATGACCTTTTACTAACATTTACTAATATAAGTAATAGACGATTGAAAAAAATGGTTTTACAGGGAAAATCCTTGAGAGAATTGCAGAGCAGATTCTTGTAGATGTTTCCTGAATCATGAGTCAGTTTAGTAGAAACAGTTTGTTATATTTCTTTGTTGTTGTTAAAATCCAATCTCCAGATAATTCAATGTGTAATTCTTCATTGGAGTTATTTTGCGCTGTGTCTCTGAAGTTTTTTCAGTTTGATAAAATTTTAAAAGAATATTGTGGCTATTGTGTCATTTGTAACTATGAACTTTTACTTCACAGGGTGATTTTGTAGACAGAGGTTACTATAGTTTGGAGACCTTCACTTACCTTCTTGCATTAAAGGCTAAATGGCCTGATCGTATTACACTTTTACGAGGAAATCATGAGAGTAGACAGATAACACAGGTGTATGGATTTTATGGTAAGACATTCTATTTCTCTGATTCTGAATATTATTTTACCTTCTTCCTTGGAAAAAAAGGCACACAACCCATACATGTGCTTTATGTATGTTTTTTCTCTACTTTCTCACTCCTTAACTCCTCCCAATCAATTGAAAATATAAACCTGGAGAGAAGACCACTGTTAACTTTTTGGTGTACATCTTTCTAGATCTGAGCCTCAAGGTGTAGTCCTCAGTTTACCTCCTTGGAATCACCTGGGTGCTTGTTACAAACATCGATTGGTGACTGGGTATGGTGGCTCATGCCTGTAATCCTAGTACTTTTAGAGGCTGAGGCAAGAGGATTGCTTGAGGCCAGTAGTTCAAGACCAGCCTGTGTAAAAGCAAGACCATGTCTCTACAAAAAATAGAAAAATTAGCCAGGCATGGTGATACAGGCCTGTAGTCCCTGGTACTTGGGAGGCTGAGGTGGGAGTATCCCTTGAGCCTGGGAATTTGAGGTTGCAGTGTTCTATGATGATACCACTGCACTCTAGCCTGGCAACAGAGTGAGACTCTGTCTCAAAAGAAACAAAAAAACTGTTGATTGGTGGGCCCACTGCAGACCTGCTAATCAAAATCTTTTTGGGTGGGACTCTAGAATCTGCTGAAGGACAATGTTCTGCAGAATCAAGAGAGCCCATTCTAATATATTTTGTGTACGTGTGTATGTGTTTATATATGCACAAACACATATATACACACTAAATGGGATCATAACTGTTTTTTTTTTTTTTTACTTAAGGCTATGTTGTGACCAGCATTTTCACTTCATTAATGTTATTTTTATGGCTGTGTCATATCATACCATTTGGATGAACCATAATTGATTTAACCATTCCCTTTATCATTGGACATTAGAATTGTTCTTAAGCTCCTGTTATATACATCCTTTTAAATATATCTCTGTGTGCTCACTGGAGAGAATGCTAGGACCTCAGTGGTCAGAAGCAGAACTCAGTCATAAGAAGGAAAAATAGCTGTTTCCATAAAACTTTTATTTGATTGAAAGTTAAAAAAAATAAGCTTATTAGGAAGTTCTTTGATGGAGATAGACAATAGAACTGTTGAGATTATGAATTTGAATTTTCCTTGAGCACAATTAAGGCAAATATTGAGAGGTTTGGGAATATTAATTCTAGAACTCTTTGGTTTTATATTTTATATTTTGAATCATCTTCTGTCATTATTCTTTTGCAAAATAATCACCATCTTGGATGACATACTGTGGTGTTAGCTCAGTAAAAACAATACCAAGACTAATGTTATATATATAATGTATAGATATATTGACTAATGTTACATATATAATATTATATAAAATACAATGTTATATATAAGACTAATGTTTTATATATCTAATTATACCCCCAAATGTGCCCAACATTCATCAGTGTAGGTCAGAATGGCAAAAAAGGGAGAGGACAGAGGACATTTTGATCAATATGCCTTGACAGAGGAAAATTATAATAGCACAGAGTCTACTATTGAATTTTCTTCTTCCTAAAGCTGTGTTCATCTAGTGGATGTTATGGTTTTGTTTAATAAAAGGAAACCCAACAGCTCCCTAGGAAGGAGATAATTTCAGTTATCATAGGACTTAACATTGATTTTAGAGTAATAAAAATGTCCATATATAGCTGTTAATTATGTTGGGCCTTCAGTTCACACTGATAAACATATATTAGGCAGTTATTATCAAACCAAGTGCATTGCCTATGTAAAGATTAAAAATACAAGATTCCTGCCTGCAAACTGAGCTCAATATTAGAGCTTTCTCAAGGCAAGTTTACATAAGGATCTTGCTTCACGTAGAGATGTAATTTAGAAAATCATGAGGATTGACCATTAACCCACAATCTTGTTTCTTATGTTATTTTCAGCTGCACTTAAGGCAATAGTGGTATGTTTTTTTTTTTGTTTTTTTTTGTTGTTTTTTTTTAAATTAAGGAAGAAGCCAAAGAGCAGGACTTCCATGGTGTTAACTGCAAAAGAGATGTATACCCTGTTAACTGTATAGACAGCACAGTGTTCAACTAGGAATATGTAAGAACCTGATTGGCAGTTTTCTTCAGTGATGACTATGGTTGTGCCTGTTCAAGCTCAAGTATTTATTTAGTTGCACAATTTACAGAAAATCTCAGAAGAGACAACTTTGGCCTGATAAATGTTGAGATAGGAATTACTCATCCTATAATTAAGGGTCCTCTAATTTGTTTAATTTGATTATTCTGCTGTAATATGGTAGTCTCATTAAATAAATTAATCTGTTTAATTGCCTAGTATTAACATAACTGCCAATAGCGTTTGCAGTAATAGAAATAGTAATTTCTGTTTAGTTCTTCCCTGATACGGCATTTGGCCAGTACTTCCAACTCCTTCTTAGGGCCATTCCTGGAATAAAAAGCAGGAACACATCCTTATAATACACAGTTATGCACCACATAATGTTTTGGTCAATAATGGACTACATGTACAATGGTGGTCCCAATAATATTATAATGGAGCTGAAAAATTCCCTTTGTACAAATACTTACCATTGTGTTGCTATTACCTTACACTGTTGAATATAGTACTGTGCTGTATAGGTTTGCAGCCTAGGAGCAATAGCATATACCATATAGCTTAGGTGTGTAGTAGGCTGTACCATCTGTCTTTGTGTAAGTACACTCTATTATGTCCGTACAACAATGATATTTTAATTGATGCAGGACTATATATAGTTAAATACTAGTTTTCTTTTTGTTCCTACCAGGACTAAATATGTGTCATAACTTGCCATCCTAGTTTAAGCTAAATTTCTGTTGAAGGCTATTGTAGTATTGGGTATATTGTTTATTTTTATCAGCAGATTCAGAACTTCATTAATGAGAACTCTTCTATTTGTTTCATAGATGAGTGCCAAACCAAATATGGAAATGCTAATGCCTGGAGATACTGTACCAAAGTTTTCGACATGCTCACAGTAGCAGCTGTAAGTTTAGATTTTTAAAACCTCATATATTTTCTTGCCAATAACATGTCTCTATTTGTCATCTCAAATATATTGATATCTTTAGCATTCATTGATGAATGTAGATATGATTGAGTTATATGTTCTTTATTATCCTTTTTTTCTAGTTAATAGATGAGCAGATTTTATGTGTTCATGGTGGTTTATCTCCTGATATCAAAACACTGGATCAAATTCGAACCATTGAACGGAATCAGGAAATTCCTCATAAAGGAGCATTTTGTGACCTGGTTTGGTCAGATCCTGAAGATGTGGATACTTGGGCTATAAGTCCCCGAGGAGCAGGTTGGCTTTTTGGAGCAAAGGTCACAAATGAGGTAAAGCTAACATTTTTGGAAAAGTACGTTTGTTGGTTACTAATGGGCTGCATAAAGAACTATGGTGGCCCTAGATAACAAACTTGTAGTCTAGTTTACTCAAACTGTTGTGGCTTTGGATATCAGATTTCTAGTTTAGTTGTTCATATGTGTCTTTTCTTAACAGTTAAATGAGATCACATAGTACCGGCACCGACCCCAGCATCTACTTGGTAATATGTATAAAAGATATGTTCTTTCCTTTAAAATGCTATAGTTAGGCCGGGCGCGGTGGCTCACGCCTGTAATCCTAGCACTCTGGGAGGCCGAGGCAGGAGGATCGCTCAAGGTCAGGAGTTCAAAACCAGCCTGATCAAGAGTGAGACCCTGTCTCTACTAAAAATAGAAAGAAATTAATTGACCAACTAAAAATATATAGAAAAAATTAGCCGGGCATGGTGGTGCACGCCTGTAGTCCCAGCTACTCGGGAGGCTGAGGCAGAAGGATTGCTTGAGCCCAGGAGTTTGAGGTTGCTGTGAGCTAGGCTGATGCCATGGCACTCACTCTAGCCTGGGCAACAGAGTGAGACTCTGTCTCAAAAAAAAAAAAAAAAATGCTATAGTTAAGTAACAAGGTAGCAGGAGCAAAATAGGCAATTTTTTGGAAGTTCAACTATTTTCAGTTAAACACATACACACACACACACACACACACACAGATAACCTTATATTGGGAGGTGCTCTGGCATAGTGGAGTCAGAGAACTAGGTTCTGATCCCATTGGTGCTACTTAACTTAGGTAAGTTACTTATCCAGTCTGAGCCTTTGTTTCCTTAAGTTGCAAAAGAAAGATAATAAATCTCTTTCAGAATTATTGCAAGAACTGCACATACTAAATCCTCAGTAAGTGATAATAAAATTAAACCATAAAAAACAAAACTTTGTTTCATATCTGATAGTACCTATAGAACACTTTCTTTCAGAAATTTCTAACTAATCATGTGGCTGTATGATTTCTACACCTCTACAATTGACTCTGGCCAAAGTAGCTCCGTTTGCCTAAACTTTCTTAAATTATTGTGGATAATTATAGAGTGGGTTTGATAATCATGAGAACTTTAGTACTAACAGGATATGATACTTTAAACGATTATTTTCTTATATATGTAGGCTAATTTTTAAAAAATGCACTGAATACTTACAAAGCCTTTCTAAATTGCAGTTTGTTCATATCAACAATTTAAAACTCATCTGCAGAGCACATCAACTAGTGCATGAAGGCTATAAATTTATGTTTGATGAGAAGCTGGTGACAGTATGGTCTGCTCCTAATTACTGCTATCGTTGTGGAAATATTGCTTCGATCATGGTCTTCAAAGATGTAAATACAAGAGAACCAAAGTTATTCCGGGCAGTTCCAGATTCAGAACGTGTTATTCCTCCCAGAACGACAACGCCGTATTTCCTTTGAGGCCTTCACCCATCCTGCTGACCCATTTTTCTGCCCTCTTCTTACCCCAACTTTCTTGTATTACCCTCTACAATATACTTTTTATTGAGCACTTTGCTGCTGAAATGCTGCCTCTTGCCTTCTTTTTTTAATTTTAAATTATCTAAATTTATTGTTTGTTATGGTGTCTATAGCAATGTTTTTCTATCAATTTTCTCCCCCATCCCATCCCCACCTTGGACTCATTTGAGAAGACTTGAGAAATGTCTTAATACTCACACTGCTGCATGTAGCTCTTGCTTATGTACTGGTCTGGGGAAACAGAATGTGTTTCCTTTTTTAAAAAAGCCAATTGACCGAAATACTCCTCCTTTTGTATCATTCAGCCTTTTGTTTTAGTTTGGTAAGTTTTAAGAAATTTCAGCAGCAAAGTTGTTATTCAGTGGGCATGATGGACTATAAATGCCTCGAGTTATGTATACCTGTCCCAGATGTAAACTTCATTGTCCTTTGTTGGATGATATTTTAAATGGATATAAAATAAATTGGTCTAAAGGGCTGCCCTCCTTGTTGTGTTTTTAAATTTTAGTTAAAAACTGCTACAGCTTATGACTTTGTACATTAAGATAATTGTATTGATCTTTTTTTAGATTCCTTGTATTTTTTAATAAAATAATCTTAAATAAAACCCAGATAGGTTAAGTGTTAGAAATTTTAAACAGCTTACATTGTTAGCTTAAAGTTACTCGCTTTTTTCTTTTTTCTTAATCAGAGTTCTTGACCTTTGATTATTGAGTTTAAAACTTCAATTGAAATTCAATAATATTTATTTTTTAAAAAATCACTAAACTGTGCCTAAAGAACATAACTGCCATATTAATATTTTGGTTTATATCCTCTATAGTAATAGAAAAACATTTAATACTTGTAATGCTGATGTGTTCATTTGATACCAGTTGAGTAGAATGTGGTCAATCCAGTTTACAATTTATCATGAGTATCATTAAGTAAAATCTATGTACTTTTCAACAGCAATCATTCTTCTCCTGCTGTAACGCTCACCTTTTACAAAGTGTTCATTTTTAACTGCAACTAGAAAGGTTGAAAAGTCAGGACTCTTGTATTTGTGAATTGTAATCTGAAACAGATTATTTAAAGTGTAGAAAAAGAAACGAATTGTCCTTTTTTGTAAAGGTCTGTGATACCATATTTTGGCTTTGTGTAAGTAATTTTAATATCCAAAGGGTTGTGATGATCAGTCCTTGATATACAACTGTCCATTTAATAAGGACAAGAGTTCCAGTATCTCTTATGACTATGGTCATAAATGATGTTGGAATGTACTTTTTTGTGAAATAGTTGGTATCCCTTTACTATAATTAATTTTTGTCATTCCAGGAAATCCTTGTGAAACCAGCCAGTTAATAAAGCACTTTAGCATCTGTTCAGGTAGTTTTGAAAACCAACTTTTCCCCTTGAGGATAAGAACTTCCAGGTTACCTAAAAATGCAATAAAATTCTTTATAGTCTAAGCTTTTTGGCACATAATTTTTCATCAGGGTTTTCTTTTATTGAATGAGCACAATACTGTTTTGATTTGATTTTTTTCCCCAACCGCCCAGCTCCTTGTATAGTCGTTAATTGTATAGCTATATGAAAGAAGTGGCTAAGACATTTGCTGCACACACTTGAACTAATGTTGGGTCAGTAGCTTTGTGTTACTGTCCTGACCCCAGTATAATTCAGGTGGAAAGGTATTTTTTATCTTACAGGGATATGTAGCTATGTATTTTACTAATTGTGAAACACTGGAAATTAATGATGCAGACAACTTGGTGTGGTCTTTGAACAGGTCTCTGCAGTTTTTTTTTTGTTGTTTTTTTTTTTCTGTTACCATAAATTGTATTTAAGTGCTTGCTTTGCACCCCTTTTAAATTGTACCAATAAAACCAGTAATCCTCAGCCCTCCCTTCCTGTTTGACACTCCTTAGCTTAGGTTGATATAGTTGTTTTCGTTATCCCTGTAATGTGACTTTTATTTTTAAGTCATGGTGTACTGCATTTGTTTGTCACTAGTTGGATACGTGCCAATAATATTCTGTCCATTCCTTAACTGCCATCTCTGTTTTGCCTGATTTCTCTTCAACTGAATAATGGCTTTTTGCATGGAAAAAAATAGTTTTTACTATTAGATGTGTAAAGGGAAGAAAGAGTGAATGTATTGGACTTTGTGAGCTGAAAAGGAATATTTGGATCCCTCTAATAAATAAGGGCTATGTACTATATAGAGTAATCATGTGGTGGAAGATTCTTGCAAGTCATAGATTTGTAGGCAGGAGGATTTGTTATTCCCTGTGTCTAGGTTGAATGTACAATCCCTTATGTTGTATTAATGGGGGTAAGAACTATTTTTATTTGCCTATGATATACTTGGTTTCTAATAAAGTGTCCTAGGCTCTAGTGAGAACTGTCTATTTTGAATTGCCATTTACTCCCTTTCCTTATTTGGCTGATATACTCCTGGCTAGCTTTTTGTATATAGGTTAATGCATTTCCCTGAAAATTTTTAAAACTTTAAATGTGTTCATTTGGGTGTGATCCTAAAAAGCCTGGATGGAGAGTACATCTCATATGCAACCTGCATCAGCTCCTATTCCATCTGGATGTCTGGAACTGTTGGAAGATTTTGATGTCTTAAAGTGTTTTGTATTTGACTCTGAATGAAGTGTTACAGTTCTCTTAAGGTAATGTTTATTGTTACAACCTAGATCCAGTGGCCCAAACTATGCTTCATAAGATCATCACAACTCTTTCAGTTGAGTATTTACAGTGTGTAGTGATGCTGATGAAACATACAGTAGTAAAACACCAAAAAGAAACATTTGGAAAGTCCCCTAGCATGATGTCAACAAATACACTAGATGGGTGGGGAAGGTTGGTTCCTTATTCCCCTCCTGTTAATTTTCTATTTCTTTGTCAATCAGTTGGTGAATATGTGTCTTTCTTGCCCTCAGAGTAAGCTTATGCTGGCTTAGATCATTCAAATGTTTCCTTAATTTTAAAATGCATGAAATTTATAGAAGCTTTTTGTGTGTGTCAACAAAAATAATTTAAGTATGTTCCACTCAATCTCTGGGTATCCACTGTGGTTCTCAGCACTATGATTTTGTGTATAAATGGGAATGAGATATAAAAGACTGCATTGAGACATTATGGAATAGTGGAAAGAATATAGACTTTGAGGTCAGATCTAGGTAAAAATCCCAGCTCTTACATCCAGTAATAACAGCTAACCTGTGTTAAGCACAAATAGGTAAATGCTTACATGCCCTATTTTGTGGTACCCTTACTATGGGTTTATAACTATATTACCACCATCACCACCCCTTCCCCCCCCCCAGATGAAGAGATAGCCTTAGAGAGGATAGGTAACTTGCTCAAGGTTGCACGAGGAAAGCTGGAACTTGATCCCACATAGGGCACACCAGAGTACATCTTAAGCCCTCTATTTTAAGCAATATTGGTTATTGTAGCTGTGTGCCCCTGAACAAATTGGATTTCCTGAATCTTAAATTTCTAGTCTAAAAAAAGAGAATACCATACAGGGTTGATGTCAGTGTTAAAAATAGCACACATAGAGAGAGCGCCCAGTATCTGGCCCAAAGATGCCATTTATTGAGGACTCACATTCATACACCACTTACCCAAATTCAGTGTAGTTGGGGGGTAAGGTTAATCCAAGGCAATATGTAATTGCTAACATAGTTTAGCTTTTATAAGCACAACAAATTAGGAGAAGAAAATGTTTGATGTAGGATGGAGTAATTCAGGAAGATAAAAGAGGAAGTGTGAATTAAATGTGGACTGGAATAATAGGAAGTGCATGTCTTGCAGAATAAAAACACAGAAGCAAAGATTGCTAGAATTTGGACACAATGCAAAGACTTGAGTGTACTTCTTGAGAAGGCATAAGAAATGAATAGCTGCAGTTCTGTGGACAATATTTACCACATACCAGTGAGGATTGGCCAATTATGGAAGATGCTGAAAAGCAGGCAGAGGCTTTTAATCAATACTTTAAGAAATGTAATGAGTGTTATTTCAAGATTACTTTCTTAGGGAGTCGGTCCTCCTCTCCAGGACTGCTCTTACTCCCCATCCTCCCCTTGTCTGAGGTAAATTATTCTGAAGTCTTTCCTTTTTCTGGTTTGATAATATGGGTGGATACTGTTGGTTGGGATTGGGGCTATTTGTGGTTAATTTGGGGGATCAACAGGTTTGACAACTTTTCCTTGTCAAAGGAAAATGGAAAAAAATCCCACTACACTAGCACTTTGGAAGGCTGAGGTGGGAGGGTCACTTGAGGTCAGGAGTCTGAGACCAGCCTGAGCAAGAGCAAGACCCTGTCTCTACTGAAAAGTAGAAAAACTAACCAGGTGTGGTGGCACACACCTGCAGCTACTCGGGAGGCTGAGGCAGACTTGAGCCCAGGAGTTTGAGGTTGCAGTGAACTATGATGACACCATTGCACTCTAGCCCCGGCAACTGTGTCTCAGATAAATAAAATCCTACTACAATCTGCCATCACTATTATCAAAGAAAGGTCATTTTAACATCAAAGATGTAAAAAGAACGGGTGTGGCATGGTGGCTCACGCCTGTAATTCTAGCACTTTGGGAAGCCAAGAGTTTCAGAGCAGCCTGAGCAACATAGCAAGACCCCTGCCTCTACAAAAAATAGAAAAATTAGCCGGGCATGATGGCGTGGGCCTGTTGTCCCAGCTACTTGGGAGACTGAGGCAGGAGGATAGCTTGAGATGCCACTGCACTCTAGCCCAGGGAACAGAGAGTGAGACTGTCTCAAAAAAGAAAGAAAGAAAGAAAAGAAAAAGAAAAGAAAAAAGGAACCATCAAAGAAAGAAAGAAAAGAAAAGAAAGAAAAAAGGAACCATCGAAGAAAGAAAGAAAGAAAAGAAAAGAAAGAAAAAAGGAACCATCTCAGAAGAAAGGACAGTCCTTTATACCAAATACATTTGGTTTTGTGAAAAACTGTAATATCCTAATTTTTGCCATTTGTGGAGATCAGTGAGAGATTTTTTCCCACCCCAATGTTGCAGTATACTACTCTAGGCTGTCACATTATTGATGCATAAAAACGTGTTCTAATAAACCAGGAGTGGCTTAAGAGAAAGTTTTATGCCTCCTTCCAACAGATGCTAAGGATCTGCCAAGCCAAAATTGTACACAGGAATATAGATTTAGAGAAGCCTTCCCACCTTAAATAATTTTATTTATGTTAGTGAACTGTGCCGTGTTTTCAAGGATGGTTTTGTTAAAATAGAAAATGAAAGGTAACTAATATTTCTTGTGCTTATGTGCTGGTAGTTTTGCATGCTTAGGTCTGTCAAGAAATGCAGCAAAATTTTAAAATTGATTAACTGATGCAGAACTTACAATTATCACAGTAGCACAGGGTGGTTAGTGCACACTGAGGGATCAATTCCATTTACCCTTTTCAAAATGGAACACGTTGCTTTTTAGTATGACATTGGTTCTGTTTGCAGTGTTGATTTTTCTTTCATGGCAATTAAAAAAACTCTTGCTTTTTAAAAAGCCTGCATCCAAGCTTGTGATTTTTCCTGCAGAGGATTGAGCATCCAAACCATGCTTTATTTTGGTGGATTCTTACAGTTTTCTGGCTGGATCCTCTTTGAGGCGTAGCTGTGAGCTGTGAGATAATTTCAGCAAGATGTAGAGACAGGGACTGCGTATTTGAGAGGGTTTAAAAAGGAATCTCGTTGGTGAGAGTTGCCTCACTGTCGCACCTGTCAGAGGAATTTGGGAAATTGCAGTGCTTGGCCTTTGGTCCTGGCGTGCTGCAGAAGTGGGGGGGCCCCAGCAGGTGTGTGGGATGCAGGTCGCAGAGCCAGGAGAACCTGCGGGCAGGTGTCTGGCGCCAGAGATGCAGTTTCTACTTTCCGGCGCACGGTGGCGCTGAGGTCTCCCCCGGCCCTGCCAGCAATCTCGAAGGCGCCTCCGCCGCCACCTGCAGTCTCAACCAAACCTCTGGGTGGGCAGCGCGGGATGTGACAGCCCGAGCGTCCAGTCAGCTGCCAGGCTTCCGTCCACACTGCGGCTCTAGCCAATAGGAGCCGAGGAGCGGCGCGAAGGAGGCGGGCCCCGCGGCAAGCCTGGCAGAGGCGCGAGGCCCTCCGCCCGCCTCTCCGCCTACTCCAGCCTCCGCCGCCTCAACCTCCCGAGCGAGCCCCGCGGCCGCCGGAGCAGCTCCCGCGGCGGAGCCGGAGCCGGATGGTCAGAGGAGCCCGGCAGCCCCAGCAGCCGCGGAGTCGCCTGGCCCCCAGGTGGGGCGGGGGCTGCGTGGAGGCCGGGGTCGGGGATGGCGCGGGGGCGAGGGAGCGGGCCCAGGGGCAGCGGCTTGGGGCGGCCGAGCGTTCGGGGCGCCGAGGCAGGCGGGGCGGGGGTGCAGGCTGCAGGGGCCTGGGGGGCGCCCGGAGGCGGGGGCGCAGGCTGGGCGGCGATCGCGTCCTCGAGGCCGGGTGAGAGGGGCGTGTGAGGGAAGGGGCGCCGAGGCGTGAGGCTGGGGGCGCCGGGCCGGGAGTGGCAGGGCGCGCGCCCCGCGGAGGGGCCCTGGAATGCGGGGGTCGCAGGCCTGGAGAGGCGGGGCTCGGGGGGCCGTGCACGGCCGGGGGCGGGTGGGCACGGTAAAGGGGAGGCTGGGGGGGCTTGTGGGGTGATGAAGCAGACAATGAGTAGGTGGAAGTGGGTGGTTTTGGGGAGCCGGGCTGTGACAAACAGGGGCTGAGGATCAGGTGAGGGACCAGGAGGCAGAGCCGGGTTTGGGCTAAGAGGGCAATAGAGGAAGGCCAGTCCCAGGGTTGTTTGGTCTTGCTTATGGGGGACACGGGGCATAAGGCATCTGTAAGGTCAGATTTGGGCTTGGCGAACCTGTGGTCCTAGAAGGTGGTGCATTTAGTTCTTGACTGGCACGGTAGGGCTCAGAGATGTGTTCCTGTATGTTACTTTTGGTTACCGTCTTATTTGTTTGGTCTGTAGACTGACTGGCACAGTGGAGAAACCACCTCGAAAACGGAAAAGCAGGTAAGGCGGATGCCTTCCTATTTTGCTTGGTGTTTTTCTCTTTGCTTGGCTGCACCTGTGCTATACTGCACAGCTCTACACTGTCAGCAAATGAAGTTTCTTATTTATCCCCTTTTTAAATGGATATAACGACGTGTGAGATTTTTCTTTTGAGGACTTCAAATTACTACCTATACAGTCTTTTTTTGGTATCTAAGACAATGTGGGAAACATGGATAATTGAAAAATCCTAGTTTTTTACTTTAGCTATGATTTCAACTTTTCTATCATTTCCGTTTAAAAAGCTTATCTTTATTGAACATCTATTATGTGCCAAGTACTGCGTGCAAGTGCTCTATGTGTATTACCTGCAATCTTCAAAGCACCCTAAGAGAGTATGTAGTGTCATCGCTGTTTTGCAGAAGACGGAACTGGGGCACAGAGAGGCCAAGTATTTACCCAAGATCACACATCTAATAAATGATAAAACCAGGATTTGAATCCAGACAGTCTGACTCCAGAGCTTAAGCTCTTAATTATTATACTATAATGCCTTAAATACATGTTCAATTGAAAATGTTTTCTTACTGCTTTATCTTTTTTCATTATACATAGAGTCTAATAAACTGAAATGGTCACACTTTAGGAATATAAAAGCAAAGAGTTTAAGTAGTCCACAAAGAAGTGAGTTATTCCTTGAGTAGTGAAGAAGAGGATATATTCATTCCACAAACATTTTTTACTTCATTCCATGTGTCAGGCAGGTACTACATAATGATTCTGTGTAGTCATTAGAAGATTCCTTTTTCACAGATGTTGGCATCAGCCTAAAGAAAGTAAGCTACAGTAGTGATGTGACCCGTAGGACTACTTTCATAGTTCATACCTGGCAAGTTATCTCTGTTAATACACAGAAAACCTCAACAGTAGGTAGATATGAAATGCCGATGGTGGAAGTGTCAACCAAGTGCCTTTGTCACTCTTTAGGCCTGTGCTGTCCAGTACAGTAGCCACATGTGGCTGTTGAGCACTCAAAATGTGTCTGGCATGACTGAGGAACTGAAGTTTTAATTTTATTTAATTATAATTAATTTGACTTTACAAACTACTATTTGATCACTTATTGGAAAATGTTTAAGTATATTTTGAACAAGTTGGGTTTGTGCATCTGTATTTTTCAACCGTACATTTTATGAAATCTAAATATATATCAAATATTTCCCATGAAAATTTGTTATCTGAAATGAGGTAAGTATAAAATACATACTAGACTTCACGTTAGTACAAAAATTGAATACATTTTCTCCTATTTCTCCTTACTAATTTTTCATGTTGATTACAGAGTGAAATAATATTTTAGGTTTATTGGATTAAATAAAACTACTAAAATTATTTTTACTTCTTTTTATTTTTTTCTCATGTGGCTACTAGCATATCAAAAGTTACATACATGGTTTGTGTTATATGTCTTTTGGATGGCTCTGGCCCAACTCTCATTACCCTACTGTCAGACTCTTATAGTAGGCTCCTGACTGGTTTCCTTGCTTAGAATCTATAATTCATTCCCCATACGATATAAGTTGATCTTGTCATTCTTATGCTTAGGATCCTTCTGTGATTCCCCATTGCTTATGGAACATCATTCAGATTTTTTAGCCTAATCGTATTTTAAAAACTACCTTTATTTTACTTCTACCTACCCTTCCAGCCACAAGTTAATACTTTGACCACAGAAATTCTCAATAACAGACCTATTAAATGTCTAGTTTTAAATGATTTAACTTCCTGGTGAACCTTCCGAAGTGTGTTAATATAACTGAATGTAACTCTGTATTCTGTTTACCATTCCCAGAGCTTATGTTTCTTCTTTGCTTTGAGTTTTTATACATTATTTCTCTTTCTCTCTGAAATACTTTCTCCTTGCTGCTTGACAAGCTCCTTCTTTTAAGACTTTGCTCAAACATTACATCCTCAGGGAGGGTTTTCCCTAGCCCTCCTTCTCCTTCCTCTGCTCTACCTTATTTGCTTCCATCATAGCTTGTACATACACTTGTGTGAAATGGTTTAGGCTGAATTTGAATCCAGCTCTGTCAAATATAAATCGTGAGATCATATACAAGTTAATAAACCTCTCTGAGCCTTAGTTTCTTCATCTATATAATAGAAATAATAATAGTTTAACCTCTCTAGGATTATAAACTGTCTAGAACAGTGCCTGACACATAGAAAGCACACAATACATTTTAAGTTAAAAAGCACCCATCAATTACCTTTTATTTCTCACCTCTTTTCAAAATATATACATATAGTCTAGGGGATTATAAATAAAGAAATTAGGGCAAAGAAGAAATGAGAGAAGAATAATAAAATTAAACCAGTGGCAAAGTTAGTATACAGACCAAAAAATCCTGCACGGTTACTGAAAGTTGGTTGTATCTACCTCTGAGTTTCCTGGATCAAAGCAAAGAAGAAAATAAAGTTCAATTTCCACATTCATGGTGTCCATAAAATCAGACGTATGTTGCAGGTTTTTAAAAGATTACTTCTTTTAATGCTTCTTACTCCAAGTTGAGATATTATCAATGAACAGTCTCCAAAGGGCCAAAGCAATGTGGTTTATGTGTACACTTCTTTGATGGTTTGGCTTGATTCAGAGATGCAGGGAGATACGTGAGCTGCAGGGACTACGTGTATTTTATTCACTGCTTATCCCTACCACCTACAATAATGCCTAGCACTTAGAGAACAGTTTATTGAATTATTGAGTGAATGAGTCCTTAAACAATTCTTCATGAATGTTATTTCTTTGTAACCAAGCTTTGGTTAGCATCCAGGTAGCGGTGAGTTTAAGCTTACATTCTCAGTCAAGAATAATTGATGGCACATATTCTGCACATCTGATTCGGGTCAGATCCTGATCATGTCCAGGCTTTGATCTGAATGGACAGCCAGCATACATTTTTAAAGGTGCTATGGTCACGACCAAGATTTTCCTCAGAAAACAGTTCTAGGATTGCTCTAAAAACAGAAAACCAGAATGGCCAGTTAAAAGCCTAAAGATGGATTATAGAACAGGGATGTAATGACTATAGCCAGACATTTTAAAAAATAGCTATGATTATCAGTTTCATACTGTGACCATAGAAATTCTCAATGTCAAATGATGCAACTTCCTGGTAAATACTTCAAGATAAATTAAATTGCTACATGTAGCCTTAAGTATCCAGTTGATGAATTAAATTGCTACATGTAGCCTTAAGTATCCAGTTGAGTTGGCCTGCTGTGTAGAGTTGTTGACTATTATATATCCTATCACATTTTAGAAAACAGTTACCAAAAGTATGATTTTTATTTTAGGATAGTTGATTCTAAGTCATTTTTTTTGATAGACATCAATTAGTGGCTGAGTTATCTTTTGAGAGCATTCCTAGTGCAGATGAAGCTGTGAGACAGTTTAAGAAGAACTAAGTTTAAGAAAAGAATCTCATGCTGTATTGTTATTATTTATTTGTATCTTTTCCCCCTCAATAAAACCTCATGCCATACTGTTATTATTTCTTTGTCTCAGTTCATCTTTGTATGGCTAGTACTGAGGGGAGCTCAGTAGAGCTAGTGAACCAATAAGTGAATTGGCGGCAAGAGAGTATAGAGTGGGGCTTTGGTGGTCCAAAGTCATATGATACTATTTAATGCCCCTGATAAACTGTACTGGACTGAAAGCAGTTTTAAGACTAGGAAACTTGATCTCTGTGTGGTTTTGGATAATTCTGAAGAGTCCGATATGTCTGTTAATAAAGTTTGGGTTATGAGTTAGAGTTAGGGAGTCCTTTCTGGTCCTATTAGGAACAAGACCCATTTGTTTGGATAGGACTTACATTCTTTAAAGCTTTACTGTATGATTTGGGGTGGGTTTTTTTTTTTTTAATGTACTTAAAGCAAAGGGATCCAGGCATTTTGTTGGTATATATAATTTGTTTAAGAAACATTTGAATGCTTTCTAGTTCTGATTTCTAGGGGTATAGACTGAGTGAGATATGGCCCTTGCTGGGACAAAAGTCGTATATTAGTGGAGAAGACAGACACTGAAATATGAGACAGTGTAATGGCTTTGTATATATACAAAGGTTTACACAGTATATACAAATGGTTCATAGTGACTGCATACCGATAGGGAGGGCAGTTTCAACAGATGTTCACTTTTGCCCTACAAGTTTAGATGGTTAATTTTGTGGTAGTATGACTTGTGAAATGACAGAGATGAGAGCCTGGTTATAGATGACTAATAATTAGGTCTTGGGTGAGCTGAACCAGGGCAGTGCCAAGAGTGGAAAGAAAGGTGTTTTAGGAGCTTGAGCCCATGGTGTCAGACTAGGGAAGGCTTTTGCCACCTAAAGGACATTTGACAATTTCTAGAGACATTCTGGGTTGTTATAACTTGGGGCATCTAGTGGGTAGAGGCCAGGAATGCTGCTAAGCATCCTGCGGTGCACAGGACTACTTCCTAATCTAAGAATTATCTAGCTCAACATGTCAAAAGCACTGAGGCTGAGAAATAAATCCTGAATTAGAGTTTGAATTCCAGCTCTTCCAAGTACTACCTTGGGCTCTTGGGCAAAATATTTAACCTCTGAACTTGTTTGCTCTTCTGCAAAATGCAGGTAATGATAGTACCTGCATTGTAGGATTATTATTCTCCTCTGAATGTAAACTCCATGAGCACAGAGATTTTTTACAGTTTCCTTTACTAACTATATTCCCAGCACCTAGAACAGTGCCTCACATGTAAGTATTCAGTTACTCTTTATAGAATGTTTCAATGAATGACTTATTGAGAGGATTCAATGGAATAATGCATGTAAAGTTCATGGTACAGTTACCTCACATACAATAAGGACTCAATAAATGATAACTGATTATCATTAGTATAAAATGTTTTATTTTGTTTTTCCTTCCAGTCTTTTTAAAAATCAGCTTTATTGAGGTATTATTTACATACAATAAAATTCACCAATTTTAATTATTCAGTTTTGAGTTTTGACAAATGTATACAGTTGTGTAACCACCTACTACAATCGTGATATAGAACATCACCATTGCTGTCATCTCCACCCCCAAATTTCATGTTCCTTTGCAGTCATGGCTTTGGTAACCACTGATCTTTTTTTTTATCACTATAGTTTTGCCTCTTCTAGAATTTCATATAAGTGGAATCATCCAGTATATATTCCTTTGTGTCTAGCATCTCATACTTGGCATAATGCTTTTGAGATTCATCCATGTTATTATGTGTAACTGTAGTTAGTTCTTTCTTATGCCTGAAGAGTATTCCGTTGTATGCTATTACCACCATTTGTTTATCCATTCACTGGTTGATGGACATTTGGCTTTTTTCCAGTTTTTGGCCAGTATGAATACAACTTTTATGAACATTTGAGTTAAGTCTTTGTTCAGACATGTGTTTTCATTTCTTTTGAGTAGTAAATGCTTAGGGGTGGACTTCCTGGGTCTTTGGTAAATGTATGTTTAACTTTTATTTTTTTATTTTTTTTGAGACAGAGTCTCACTCTATTGCCCGGGCTAGAGTGAGTGCCGTGGCGTCAGCCTAGCTCACAGCAACCTCAAACTCCTGGGCTTGAGCAATCCTCCTGCCTCAGCCTCCCGAGTAGCTGGGACTACAGGCATGCGCCACCATACCCGGCTCATTTTTTCTATATATTTTTAGTTGGCCAATTAATTGCTTTCTATTTATAGTAGAGACGGGGTCTCGCTCTTGCTCAGGCTGGTTTCGAACTCCTGAGCTCCAGCGATCCGCCCGCCTCGGCCTCCCAGAGAGCTAGGATATGTTTAACTTTTAAAGAAATTGCTGAACTGTTTTCCTAAGTGGCTGACCCATTTTGCATTCCCACTAGTGATGTGTGAAATTCCTTTTGTTGCATGTCCTCACCAATACTTGGTATTGTCATTCTTTTTCCTTTAAACAACTTTATAGAGGTATAATTGGCATGCAATAAACTGCTCATATTTAAATGTATAATTTGATAAGTTTTGAAATACATGTACACCTTTGAAACTATCACCATTGTTTGCCATTCTGTGGCCGTATGGTGGTACCTATCATTGTGGTTTCAATTTGCCTTTCCCTGGTGACTGGTGATGTCTGATTGGTGATGTCAAGTATCTTTTCATGTGCTAATTTGCCATTCATATAACTGAAGTATCCAAATCTTTTGCCCACTTTTTATCAGTCCTTTGTCTTCTTATATAGTTGTAGGAGTTCTTTATGTTTTCTGAAAGCAAATTCTTTATCAGGTATGTGTTTTGCAGATTCTTTCTTTCATCTATGGCTTGGCTTTTATTTTTCACGGTATCTTGAGACGCTTGTAGCATGAACAATAGGTTGGATGGGAACACTTTTAATTGAGATGGCAGACACAGAAGCAAGAACAAATTTGGGAGGGTAAGAGTATGAATTTATTTTGGCTATATGAAGTATAAAGTACTTCAGTGAATCATCTCTGTCCAGGCATGTAAAAATAGAGGTCTGTTGCTGAGAAGCAAGATTATTTAGGGCTTGAGATACAGATTTAGAAGTCCTCTGTGAACACTTGGTGATCTAAATCATGAAAATGAATGAAATAACCTAGGGAGAACATGTGGAAATAGTACAAACTGCGTTCTGCTTTTGGGTTTTAGCTCTTTCTCTGCAATATTAGCTGTCCACTGTAAGGCCTTTCTGCAAGTGGTTGTTAGCCAGGTAGAATTTATCTCTAGGAGATAGATTTCTTACTCTTTGGTGAGAAACAGATTATGGAGGTAGTTATGTGGAAAACTGGGAGAATGTATTCTTTATATTTATTTTTTGACACCAGATCTCGCTCTGTTGCCCAGGCTGGAGTGCGGTGGTGTGATTGTTGCTCACTGCAGCCTCAACTCCTGGGCTCAAGTGATCCTTCCATCTCAGCCTCCTAAGTAGCTAGGACTACAGGTGTGTACCACCACACCCAGCTAATTTTTAAAATTTTTTGTAGAAATAGGGTCTCACTATGTTACCCAGGCTGGTCTCAAACTCCTGGCCTCAAGTATGAGAGAATGTCTTCTAATGTACACTGAAACTTGGGACTGTCCTCTAGTTATATAGCTTCTTTGTGACTGAGTATTTGCCTCAGCAACATCCCTGCAGCAAATGCAGTGGTTTTGGTAAAGCTGTTTCTTGTAGCATGTGTCAGTGAAAACTTAGGGCATAATGCCAAAATTCAGTTCTCTGAAAGATTCTGGAGGAGCCAAGATAGTGTGGTCAAAGTATGGAGCATTTTCCTGGTAATATTTTATTCAAGAATAAAACCTAGAAGAGTCAAGCAGTGATTTTCAAGGGTGTTCAAAAAGAGCCCAAATGTTCCTTGGGACAAATTCAAGGACTGCCTGTAGAGTGTCAGGAATAGCCAGAGGGAGGTTAACCAGGCTAACTTCTAAGGCTGTGCTTGTACTTTTATGTAAGTATGTATATATGTATGTATGTATATTTTTAATATGGAAAATTTCAAATACAGACAAACTTACAATGCTAAAATGAACCTGAATTGTTCATCACCAGCTTCAACAATTATCGACAATTATTGTTTCATCTTTACAGCCCCAGCTCCACCTGAAGCATATTCCATACATCATATTAATCTGTAAATGTTTCAGTTTTCTTGAAAGATAAGGATTCTTTTAGAACACATAACCACAATACCATTAATAGTAACTTACAAATTAACAGTATTCCCTTAATATCATCAAATATCAATGTTTAGATTTCCATAGTTGGGCCGGGCGCGGTGGCTCACGCCTGTAATCCTAGCTCTCTGGGAGGCCG
>VBSM01003204.1:3253889-3268640 GCA_008086735.1 Cheirogaleus medius
AAAAAAAAAAAAAAAAAAAAGATTTCCATAGTTGGCTAGTCATTTAAAAAACATAATGTTTGTTCATATCAGGATCCATATAATGTTCATAATTTGCAATTAGTCGATTAGCGCTTAAGTCTTTTTTTAATCTATGGTATTTCTACTCCTCTTTTTTCCTGTGCTTTTTATTTGTTGAAGAAAGCATATTTGTTATTAAGAGTTTCCCAAAGTCTGAATTTTCAAATTTTTAAAAAGTTGAGATATAATTTTCATAGGGCAAAATTTGCTTATTTTAGTGTACAGTTCTGTGAATTTTGACAAATGCAGTTGTGTAAATACCACTGTAATCATAGTATAGAACAGTTCCATCATTCCCCCAAATTCTCATCTGTCCACATTAATCAATATGCAACCACTGAACAGTTTTTCTGGTCTCAGTTTTGCCGACTTTATCTAATGTTATTATATCATTTAGCATGGTTCTCTAGTTAAAGTTAAAGTTAAAAAAAAATACTTCATGGACATGGTATGTACTTTCATTAAGGCTTCTCTCTCTCTCTCTCTCTCTCTTTTTAGATGTTAGGAACCCATAGTAATCAGTGTCTACATGTATAATTTCATTAGAGGTTACAAATGTTGATTTTCATTCTTTCATTCCTTCATTATTAGCTGGAATACTTCCAGAAAGAGAAGTTTCCCTTGTTGACTTAAAATATTTTTTTGTATTTTATTTTTAAAATTAACATACAGTGAAATTGATTTTTGTGTGTAAAATTCCATGAAATTGAATACATGTATAGACTCATATAACCACCACTCCAGTAAGAGTATAGAACATTTCTATTTCCCAAAAAAACTTGCTGTGCTGTCCTGTTGCAGTCACATTCTCCCAGCACCGCCAGCCTCCTGGCAACTGATCTGTGCTCCTTCCCTCCATTGATTATTTGGTACAGTTTGTAAAAGGAAAAGCAGGATAAATGCTGGTTTTTCCCCCTTTGTTTACCAGTTTTCAGTATGAGTTGGTTCTCTAGCATGCTCTAAAGGTGGCTTTCTTTGTTTCTTTTTTGTTTTATTAATGTTGTTATCAACTCATGGATTTAAACATATTCATTGTGTTTTTCTTTTCTTTTTTTTTGGGGGGGGACAGAGTCTCACTCTGTTGCCCAGGCTAGAGTGCCATGGCGTCAGCCTAGCTCACAGCAACCTCAAACTCCTGGGCTCAAGCAGTCCTTCTGCCTCAGCCTCCCGAGTAGCTGGGACTACAGGCATGCGCCACCATGCCCAGCTAATTTTTTCTATCTATTTTTAGTTGTCCAATTAATTTCTTTCTATTTTTAGTAGAGACGGGGTTTCACTCTTGCTCAGGCTGGTTTCAAACTCTTGACCTTGAGTGATCCTCCCGCCTCGGCCTCCCAGAGTGCTAGGATTACAGGCATGAGCCACTGCGCTCGGCCTCAACATGTTTTAACATTTATAACTATTTTTCTTATTGATGTTCATGTTGACCTAGCTCCTGGGTCCTTTTGACAGATTCTGATAGATGGTGGTAGCTGCCCTGCCTCCTGGTTCTCTAAGATATTCCAGGCCCATCTTGTATGTTTTCTGCTCAAACCCAGAATCAGCCATTTCGCCAAGGAGAAATGTTCTTCTAACATCATTCTGCTTCTGTTTTATATGTTCAGGTTCTATTTGTGTAGGATTTTGTTTGAAAGAAAGGATTATGTAATCTAAAAGTAGTTTTGAAAGTAGCAAATCTAGAAGAATGGATTTATACTATGTCTTTCAATAATTTTTCATAAATATAGTTTCTCTTATTTAGGTTTTTGATAAAAGTTGAGTAGCACTCAGTAGGAGTTGTATATTTTGATAAAATCATGAACTATATGTAATCCATGATGCTAATTATGGCTGGATCTGTTGAGAGATCAAGTGACCAGGTGATAGGATTGAATTTTTGTCTTGTTTTATGGAAATTGTGGATCCCTAAGATAAATGGATGGCTTTCCAGCAAGGCTGGGGTTTTTCTTGGGAGGGGCATTCAGATATACATGGATATGTAACTAATTGCTTAATTTTCTATATATTAGGAGAATATAGCTTGGAAAAATTTTGGAGTAATATATTACTGATGGAAAAATCTCAATGTTTTGATGGAGCAGCTTGTTTGGAACCTTCTTTGAAACCACCAAGATTACTTGTCAAAAGGTAGCCATAGGTTAGTAAATTAATTGCCCATGTAGCAAGTCTGAATCTTACTTCACTAAATCAGATACACAAGAAATATTACATTTTAATCTCTCTAAATGAAATCCTACTCTGCAGCTACCTCCTCTTCCCCACTTCTACCGAACTGATTTGAAATTCAATCTTGGTGATTAAAAATGGGTATCCACCCTTCCTTAAGGTTATATAAGAATCTGAGAGGTTTTTGAGGAACCAGGAGAAGAGTGGAAGGTTAGTTTTCAGTCCATAGCGGCTATGACTGGTAAGCATATTGTCTAAGAGGGTATGGGTCCTTGAAGCTTGGTGGCTCTAATGGTTATGGCCAACCTCAGGCACAAGATTCCATTCTGGGGATTCAAGTTTCAGCTTTCCTTGGTATAACACATGCCCCTTTCTCTCTAAGGACTTGCTGTTTATCTGGAGCACTGCTAGGCAGTGGAGTTGCAAGGCCTCTCTTTTTGTGGGTCCCTAAGGAACTCCTTCCGCTTCCCAGATAAATCACTCCCTTTTTTCTTCTTTCTACTTTTCTCCCCTCAAAGGCATTCATCTTTCTACCCTTTCCTCAGCGTGATCTCCTCAAGGAGTTCAGATTTTCAGAAAACAAACCCAAACCTCCCTTGAGGCAAGGAAGCAAATAGGACTATCGTCTTGGGGATTGGGAATACAGTGAGAATAAAATATCCATTGATGTCTTAATACCTTACCCAGCTACTTTCTTTCCTCAATAATTCTTTTAGTCCCTGTGGTGGTTTTAAAGATCTGTCCACATATAAATTCTTTGATTCTCCCTTATTTAAAAGATGGAGCTTCTCCTCCCCTTGAGTGTGGGCTGGACTTAGCAACTCAATTCTGGTGAATAGAATACAGCAGAAGTGAGGAGATGTCACTTCCCAGATTGGGTTTTAAAAAAGACTCTCACTTCTGCCTTGGGTGTGTTCTCTCTCTCTCCCCCCCACCTTGCTCTGGGGGAGGTGACTGCCTTAATGAGGCAGCCCTGGACAGAGGGAAGGCAGTTGCCATGTTGTGAAGATGACTCAGGCCATGTGGTGAGGAAGTGAGGCCTGCCAGCAACCACAAGAGTGAACTTGGATGGGGATCTTCTGAGGCCTGCTGGCAGCCGCATGAGTGGCTCACATGAGTGAGCCTGGAAGGGGCTCCTCCTACTCTAGTTGAGCCTTGAGATGACTATGGCCCTGGCAAGCAGCTTGACTCATTGTCCTGGCTTCATGAGTTACATGAGCCTGTGATTTTCCTTGGAGAGTCTGCTTTCTTTTAGCACTGGCTTCATTCTACTCAAGAGGTTCAATGTCCAGCTAAGCTTTCTCTCATTTTCTCATTCCAGATTGGTTTCTGATGGAGAGAGAGAGAGAGAATGAGAATGTGTATGTATGAGAGAAAGAGAACGTGTATGTGTGTTTTACAAGCAGATGTCTTTTGATTACAACTGAATCTCGAGCCATTTACTCTTCATCGTCAATGTAATTGCTCTTCCTCATCTCTTGCCCTGCAGACTGAGAGATAGTCTTCTGCTCATGTTTGCCCCTGTTAAGGAAAGAGCCATAAGATAGTTGTTCAGTGAAGAGTCAGTTTTCCTCTGCCTGCTACCTGCCACCAGGTGTTAAACTCTTTTTCAACACCTTCTCGGCTGTCTGGGAAAAGAGGGCAAATCAGAGTCAAGTCAGCTATGATGGTTAATTTTATGTATCAACTTGATTGGGCCACTGGGTACCCAGACATTTGGCCAAACGTTATTCTAGATTTGTTTGTGAAAGTGTTTCTGGATGAGATTAATATTCGAATAGGTAAGCTGAGTAAAGCAGATTGCCCTCCCTAACGTGAGTGGGCCTTGCCCAATCATTTGAAAACCTGACTAGAACAAAAAGACTGAGCAAGAGGGAACTTCTCCTGCACAACTGCTTGAGCTGAGATATCAGTCTTTTCCTGCCTTTGGACTCTAACCAAGATCTTAGATCTTGAGCCTGCTGGCTCTTGTACTGGCATTTATACCATTGATTTTCTTGATTCTCAGGCCTTGGGACTTGGACTGGATCTAAACCATAGGTTCTCCTGGGTCTCCAGCTTGCTGATTGCCAATCTCGGGACTTCTTAGCCTCTGTAATTACATAAGCCAATTCCTTATAATAAATCTATATCTATATCATCTATATTTATTAATATATCTTATCCCTCCTGTTGGTTCTGTTTCTCTGGAGAACCCTAATATAAGAGCCTAGCCTTTTATCGCCTTACTTTGCCAGGTTTTCCAAAGTGCTCTTAAACCCATCGGAGCTTCTGCATTACTATCTTGGGTTCTCTGCATTGATGCAGTTTGCCATGAAATGGCCATCTTCACAACAAGCTAAGCAAAAGGAGGGTACTTGGGTTTTCATAAACTTGGCAGCTGTTTTGGAAACATTTGACTCTATGCCTAGGCCCCACTGTTTGTATTCTTGTTTTACAAGAATGAGTCAGGTTTCTTTGTCCTATACTCTCTCTCCATATATTCCATGGGTCTCGAAAGCACATAAGCTTGTTTGGCAATGTGCTGGGAGTTCTTCTCTGCATGGGGAATGCATGTGTGTGTGTGTTTTTAAAATAATTTCAAATTTTTTATTTTTATTTCTTCTCGTATTTTGTTATTGAGGTGCTGTTTGAGGGGAATGCATGTTGAAGGTGCTCACACATGGTTTCCCACAAGCCTGCAAAGTGGCCATCAGGACTTTTAAACTATTTTTTTTTTTTTTTTGAGACAGAGTCTCACTCTGTTGCCCCGGCTAGAGTGCCGTGGCGTCAGCCTCACTCACAGCAACCTCAAACTCCTGGGCTCAGGCGATCCTTCTGCCTCAGCCTCCCAAGTAGCTGGGACTACAGGCATGCGCCACCATGCCCGGCTAATTTTTTCTATATTTTAGTTGGCCAATTAATTTCTTTCTATTTTTAGTAGAGATGGGGTCTCGCTCTTGCTCAGGCTAGTTTCGAACTCCTGAGCTCAAATGATCCGCCCACCTCGGCCTCCCAGAGTGCTAGGATTACAGGCGTGAACCACCGCGCCCGGTCGACTTTTAAACTATTGTGATAATTTCCAGACTATAGTTATCATGTATAGGTTTTCAGAGAACAACTGCCAAAAGTAAAGATTTTAGGTTTAAAATAGTTTCCGTTAGCCTGTCTTTCTGACAATAGGTAAGCAAGCCATTTTTCTATTGTGATAACTCCTGGCTGGTGATAATAAAATTGTCATTAACAAGTAAGAGGATTCTTACTTTCTTATAAAATAGGAATATGCATCTATATTGTCCAAAACCAGTTTAAAATGATTAAGATATAAATCAAAAAGAAGGATAAAATGTTTTTAATAATTTATAAGAGAATTATAGAATGTGTGTTGGAAGAGATGAGTTATTGAGTCCAACCACAAGCACAGGAGGAGAAATCCTATTGTAACATACCTGAAAATGAAGTCCTTAAAAATTCTTCCATCTCAGTCTTTTGAAATGTAGCTTACATATTTACCAATGACTGTCGTGTATTTAGTGCTTCCTAAGAATTTCGTCCAAATCCAATGTCTCATGTACCTACTATTGTATTAATGTATAAATGCCCTTATCACAAAATACAAATAACATTTAGTAGGTGTGTTGGTGAATTCGTGGTACTTCTGTCATTATTGATTTTTCTCAAAAACTGGATGATAAAAATCACAATTGTCATATGGATGTCTGCAGGATTTTTACTCTTGAAAAGAGATTCTTATGCTCGGAAATGTTGGAAACCACTGGCTTAAACGATCTCTGGAGCCATCTCTGTCTCCGATATGTGGGAAAAGGACTGCAGCTTAAGTGTGGAGTCTTTGTAGAAGATCCTGTTCAGAGAGCATATAGTACAGTGTGCTGGTGAATTCCCCAGAGCTTGGGCAAGTTTCTAGTCACTGCTTTTTCTTTCTTTCTTTTTTTTTCCCCTACATGCCTCAGGGGTTTGATTCATCTTTTTTCCAACATCCATTATATAATCTATTGTTCTCTCTGCTCATAAACGGTTCTTTGAAACAGGATGCAGGTGCCTCAACTTTTCTTTTACCTTGTTAACTCTGAAAGTATTTGACACAATTTTGTTTTTAAGGATTTTTACTGCTAATAACAACAGAGAATGAAATGAATGAGGAATAATTTGTGCATTTTAGAATTTAGAATTTTACTAAAAATAAGAGATTTTCTTGACCTTCATTGATATATAAATGCAGAAAATCTCAGTTTTCTAGTAGTTGCTAAAATAACGGCAAAATAGACTAAAGTGATGTCAAAAGTTTCTTCCAATTTAATATGTTTAGTTTTGATTACTCATTTTCTTTATTTTATCACTCTTTTCCTCTGGGAAGTACCTAACCATCCTTTCTCCTCTTTTTCTCTGTTGTTTGACTCTAATTACTTGTGGGTCATTGAATTTATTCCATCACAAGAGAGGAGAAACTTCAGGTTACTGTTTTTAATCTCTTTATCCCTTGTTTTTATAGGAAAAGTTTGTTTAATAAAAACCAATGAATATTATTAGCAAAAAGTCAACTTTGATATTATATATTCTAATACATAACCATTCTGTTGGTATGACAGATTGTATTTCCCAAAGATGTCTTCAACAGTATCTTTCTTTCTACATGTTTTACTTGTGGTCACAATGTTATCTTTTAACACTCTTCCCATGTAGTAATGAGGTCTGTGTCTCACTCTTTTAACCATGGCAGACTTTTGTAACTGCCTTCTACCAATAGAGTATGGGTGACATGACACTATGTGACTTTTGGGGCTGGGTCATTAAAATGCCATGTACTTCTACCTTTCTCTCTTGAGACACCTACTTTTGGAACTTAGCTACTGTGCTATGCTGTTAGAAGCCCAAGAAACCAGGAGATGCCTGTATAAGAGAGAAACTGAAGCTTCTGACCCTCAGCCCCAGCTGAGCTCCCAGCCAATATCCAGTATCAGCTTGCCAGCCTTGTGAGTGATCTGTCCTAAAAGCAGATCCTAATCCTCCAGATCTCCATCAAAAAGCCCCAGTGGGTGCCCATGTAGAGCAGAAATGAGCTGTCCCTGTGAAGCCTTACCCCAATTGCAGATTCACGAGCACAATAAAAGGTTGCATTAAGCCACTAAGTTACACAGCAGTAGATAACTGGATTGGTATTCCATTTTGCAGAACTTTACAGTAGAGATTATACTCTATGTTGAACTGCCTCAAGTGGAAGAACAAGACGGATTTCCACCTTCAGGAGCACTGTTAGTTTCACAAGAGAAGAAAAATGGATTGTCTCCTCTTCCCTTAGAGATTCTTATCTCATTGACTTTGATTTTACATATTTATTAAATTGTTGTGTTTTTTTTTTTTTTTTGAGACAGAGTCTCACTGTGTTGCTCAGACTAGAGTGCCATGGCGTCAGCCTAGCTCACAGCAACCTCAAACTCCTGGGCTCAAGCAATCCTTCTGTCTCAGCCTCCCAAGTATTTGGGACTACAGGCATGCGCCACCATGCCTGACTAATTTTTTCTATATATATTTTTTTAGTTGGCCAATTAATTTCTTTCTATTTTAGTAGACACGTCTCGCTCTTGCTCAGGCTGGTTTCGAACTCCTGACCTTGAGCGATCCACCTGCCATGGCCTCCCAGAGTGCTAGGATTACAGGCGTGAGCCACCGTGCCTGGCCTTGTTTTTTTTTTTAACTATAGAATAGTACAAAACAAGAACGCAAACATTGGACAATAACATCCCTGCCTAGATAACTCCATTTTCATATACTTCTAATTTAGGATTGTGTAATTTATAATTGAGACTTCAATTATATGCACATTTAAAGTGTTTAGGATAGAGCCTTCCACAAAATGTTGGCTATTCGTTACTACTTCTGATCACCACTACTACTTCTGATCACCACTACTATTGCTGCTGCTACTGTGCTACTATTATTTGCATTATTATTTTTAAAATCAGGAGGGGGGAAGGATAACCAGCAGAAAGTTTGCAAACTGAAATGGTGGGATGAGTAAGTCCCAAGAAATTCAGGACAGAAGGATGTTGGGAAGGCTGAAGGGAATAAGAATTAATAAACATGTTTTAGATTTTTCAAGGCTTAAAGTTTCACTTAAGAGGTGAAGACCTTCATCTGCAGTGAGCTTGTAAAATAAATAAATAAATAAATAAATAAAATTTAAAAAGAAAAAAAAGAGTTGAAGACCTTAATCACCTCTGTGAGAAAAAGGATTAGTGAGAAGAGTAATAGAGAAATTTCTAAACCAGAGTGGGGGTGGGCTGGTGCTAGTTTTTGGACTTGTTGATAGTAAGTGGCATTTACTGATAGATTAGGCAATGATGTCTCAAATATTATTACATTACCTGTTGTCATTATGTTTATTTTTAAACTAACAGCTTAAATTTATTGGTGGATATTTTACATATAGTAAAATGTATAGATCTTAAGTGTTCATTTTACTGTGTGTTTTTATCAATACTTAATTGTTGAGTATTTGGGTTGATTAGAGTATTAGCAGGCACTGAACTAAATGGAAGGAGAGCACCAAGGGAGGATAACTTCCTTCCCAGGGTGCTGGTGCTTGTTAGCAGATAAGGTTTAAGTTTGTTACCTCATTAGAAGGCAGGTGGTATTATTCCTGTTTACAAATAGAGAAACAGACTCAGGAAAATAAAGTGATTTACTCACTTTACTTAGTAGTACAGCTAACAAAAAACACAGTTTTGTCTGGCTCTATAAAATTTTTGCTATTATTGACTAAAATAGTAACATT
This sequence comes from Cheirogaleus medius, assembly GCA_008086735.1. Classification (NCBI taxonomy): domain Eukaryota; kingdom Metazoa; phylum Chordata; class Mammalia; order Primates; family Cheirogaleidae; genus Cheirogaleus; species Cheirogaleus medius. The sequence continues at coordinate 3,262,888 of VBSM01003204.1, forward strand.
GAAATCATCAAGAAAAAAAACTTTGGTATAGATACTTTCCTATTATATTCTAGCAGAGGAAGGAAGACAGAAAGCAAAACCAAGAATGAATAAAAGGGAGAAAAAGTACACACACACACACACTCTTTCCCTCTCTGTCTTTCTCTTTATAATTTAAAAAATAAGAAGAGCAAAGAAAGGGATATCAGGAGTATTATGTAATAAAGTCTCATAAATGAAATGAAAACAGTCCTTGATGAGAATGTCTTCTGGTTTCAAATTCCTCAAAGTTCCTCAGGTTTCTAAAACCATTATTTTCTGTTTACCAATTTCTGTAACAGTGATAGTGCAGTTTTATCAGACGGTCCTCTGCAATGATCCAGGTAATTAGGTAAAAGCAGTTGTTTTGGGTGCATTTTTACTTTTATGTATCAAAGAATATAAAGACTATTAATAAAGAATGAAAAGAATTTTATTTCTAGACAGTTCATGCTATTGCAGATCTCTTAGATACAAGATTTAAAGGCAGAAATGTCAGTGATGCTACTTTTACTGGTCTAACAGACAAGCCACATATCTGAGACTAGATGATAGATAAATAATTTGAAATGTAACTGAATGAAAAACCGTTTCAGGTGTGTAGGAATGTAGTCTTCAATTCAGTTAGCGTAGAATTCCTGAAGGCCTTAGATTTTTCTTTCTTTTATTTTAAATTCCTTTATCCTTTCAGTGTATAAAATACATTGGTGTGTTTCAAAATTGCCACCAGGTAAAGAATAAATGTAATAGACAAAAGGGTAAATGAAAACTCAGACATTCATTTTTATAAATTCTTTTAAAAATGTTTCTTCATTTTATGGAAAATGCTAGCCCAGAAAATGGGATAATTAAGATAGATTTTCAAGTGAAAATAACCATTTGTATTCAACAGATATTTTTTTAAAGAATCTAGATATGCCAGATACTTTTTGAGGACTTTTGATGGATTGTCTACTTGACAGTCTCAAGGATATTGAAAGCAAGAAGTTGTTTTCTCTTTTTTAAAATTTATTTTTATTTTTTGCTTTATCTTAATATATTCTTAATGGCTTTATCTCTTAGATTTTTCCTACTTTCTTATAAACTGGTAAAAATCTAAGAGTTTTATTTGTAATAAAAAATTTAAATATCTCAAAATAAATTCAGTGAATATTTCATATATAATCTGCCCTATGCTCCTGATATCCCTTTCTCTGCCCTTTTTATTTTTTAAATAAAAAAGAGTATGCATGAAAAAAATACTTTGTTTTCCCATTTATTCATTCTGGGTTTTGCTTTCTGTCTTCCTTCCTCCGCTAGAGTATAAGCTCCATGAGGACAGGGATGTTTCTTTGTTTATAAAGCACAGAAAATATGTGGAACATAGGTGTTCAAATATTTTATTGAATAAATAATATTTATTTTAGGTTATTCTAAAATCAAATCTAGTCTGGGCATGGTGGCTCATGCCTGTAATCCTAGCACTCTGGGAGACTAAGGTGGGAGGATTGATTGAGACCAGGAGTTCAAGACCAGCCTGAGCAAGAGTCAGACCCCATTCCCCATTTTTACAAGAAATAGAAATATTAGCCAGGTGTAGTGGCACCTGTAGTCCCAGCTACTTGGGAAGCTGAGGCAGGAGGATTGCTTGAGTCCAGGAGCTTGAGGTTACTGTGAGCTGTGATGAGACCACTGCACTCTAGCCCAGGAAACAGAGCAAGACCCTGTCTCAATTAAAAAAAAAAAAGAAATCTAATATATATACAAAAAGACATATATGACATATATATACTTTAAAGAAGAATTATAAAATAAAAATTTCTGTTCCCACTGGCCAACTTAAAAAAATAGTTTATTATCAATACCTAGAAAGTTCCTCTTATGCCTCTCTTCTATGACATTCATCCCTTTCCTTCTCTATTAGAGGAAAGGATTACTTTGAATTATTCTCATTCCCCTGCTTATGAATGTAAGTGTAAATATAGTTTAACTGGATGTGGATTTAACTGTAAATAAATTACTTAGTTTTAGATTTGTTACATTTTATATATATGAAATCATATATTCTTCAGTTTGCTTTATTCATCAACATTGGAATTTGAGATTCATTTGTATGGATGTCTATGGATATGTTCCGTTCATTTTCACTATTATTTGGTATTCAGTTACACGACTACACCACAGTTTATCTATTCTATCTGTGGGCAATTGATTTCTTTCTAAATTACAAATAATGCAACCACAAACATTTCTAAAGTATATTTTGATGTACATATACATGAGTTTCTTTAGGTTATATATTTAAGGAATTTCTGGGTCATATAAAATGAGCATTGTCAAGTAAATATTGACAGTTTTCTGAAGTGATTGAACTAATTTACACTCCCATCAGCTACTTCAGTGAAAGTTCCAGTTTATTTACTTGTTTGCCACCACGTGGTATTTTTAAATTTTAGCCACGGTAGTAGGTGTATAATAATATGTGTGTGTGTGGGGTTTTTTTTAGGAAAAAAAATTTATTTCATTCTTAAGTAACCACATTTAATACTGGGGTTTATGTTGGGCACTGTTCAACTTCTCAAAACTTGGAATCACATTGAACACCATCACCTCATTTCCTGTACCAGATGATTTTCACATGGTATTTGTTTTTTATGCCAGCAGCCACTGAAAAACCATCTTCACAAATACATGAGATTATTGAAAGGAATGTCAAATGATCTAATGTTTAAATTGAACTACCTAGAGCTTGTAGTTTGTATGGTATCCGACAGGTGTCACTGTATTTCCCCTGAAATTTTGAAATACTCTGTAGCATCCTTGCAAATTGGATGTGGTGCCCCAAGGTGCCTGAGCACATAGTTTGGGAGCCATTGCCTTGGACTATTAATCATAGATTTGTTTCTCATGGTTACTTCCAGGGAGTAGAATTTTGGATAATTTTTATTTCTTTCTTTATGCTTTCTAGATTTTTAACTTCTTTTATGACGACCATATAACAAGAGAGATCAGAGGAAAAATGGTGTATTTACTTTAAGAAATTATTAATAAAAATTCATACTTTATTCCACTTTCTTTAGTATTTAGTAAATGTTCTTTTTCTGTTCTACCCAGGATACCACATGACATTTAGTCATAATATTTCCTCAGGGTCCTCTTACCAGTTATAGTTTCTGAGACCTTTTTTATTTTTGATGATTTTGACAGTTTTAAGGAGCATTGGTCAAGTATTTTGGAGAATGTCTCTCATTTGGGATTAGTCTGCTGTTTTTCTCATGGTTAGATTGGGGTTAGGGATTTTTAGGGAGGAAGACCACAGAGATAAAGTACCATTCTCATCACATCATATCAAGGGTATGTGCTGTCTGCATGACTTATTACTGCTGGTGTTAACCTCAGTCACTTGGCTGAGATAGGGTTTGTCAGATTTTTTTCACTGTAAAGTTACTCCTTTCTTCCCCCTTTTCAAGCTGCACTCTTTGGAAGGAAGTCACTAGGCACAGTCCACACTTAAAGAGGTTATGCTCTACTTCCTTGAAGGGAAAATATCTACATAAATGAATTTAAATTCTTCTTCATAAAAGATTTGTCTATTCTTCCCCATTTATCTACTTAGTAATTCAATCATATATTTATATAATTGGACTCATGGATATTTATTTTTTATGCTTTGGGTTATAGTCCAATACTGCTTTATTTTGTTGCCTAAGTTGTTCCAGTTTTGGTCATTGGTAGCTATTTCAGTTGGCTGATGTGTCTCTTTGATGAACCACCATAATTGTGGGTTTTGTTTTTCTTGTTTGTTGAGATGAGGTCTCCCTATGTTGCCCAGGCTGGTCTTGAACTCCTGGGCTCAAACAATTCTTCCACTTTAACCTCCCAAGTAGCCAGGATTACAGGCATGCGCCACTGTGCCCAGTGTGTTTGTTTTTTAAGCACTTCCTCACTTTGTGGTGCTATTAGATGCTCCAGGCTCATCGTGTGTATTTCCTGCCTTAGTCATAGGATCAGACATTTCTCCAAGGAGCCCTGGTTCCTTTTATTGGAGAATGGTATCAGAAGCCAAGCTCTGGGTGTTGGGTTTGCTTGTTGCTACTGGGGTAAAATGTGGTTTTAATTTGCATTCCTCTGATAATTGATGAAATCAAACACCTTACATATATGTTTATTGGTTATTTATATATCCTGTTTGTCATTTGACAAGCCTGATCAAGACTTTTGCCCCAAAGCAGTGTTGACTAGTTTATAATTGAGACTGTATGACTCACAAAGCTTAAAATATTTACTATCTGGCCTGTTACAGGGAAAGTTTGCTTGTCCCTATAGTTAAAATAACTATTTTAATGTCAGTTCTAGGTTGGTTTTGATTGGTTAATTTTTCTCATATTTTCTTCTTTGCATGCCTGGTAATCTTTGATTAGACGCCAGACATTGTGAAGGTACTAAGAGATTTTTTTCCTTCTTATAAATTTCTTGAGATTTTTCCTGGGATGCAGTTAAATTAGTGGGAAATATATCTGTTCTTTCAGGTCATACTTTCCAGCTGTATTAGGTGGGACCAGAACAGCATTTAGGGCTGTCAGTACTAGGGCTTATTATTCTCTATTTCTGTGACATGACCCTTCTGATTACCTTACCAGGGAATTATAATGTTTTCCAAATCTGGTTGTTAGGAACAGGCACTATTGCCTGTGTGTGAGTTCCAGGCAGCACTGTTTCCTCTAAACCTATGAGATGGTTCTTTCCTCTGTCTTTGGCAGTTTTCTTCCACACATGGACTGATCAGTGCTTGGCAGAATATTTGAGAGGAACTCTCTATAAATTCTGCAGCATTTTGTCTGTGCAATGTCTCCTCTGTGATATCCTGTCCTATCCTATCAAACTCTAGCTGCCTTGATCTCCCTGGACCGTCAGCGCCGTCTTTTCAACGCAGGACATCCCTTGGCCTCTGCCTGGGTTCCCCTTCCCTAGGTCACACCCTGGAATTGCTCTCAAGACAGTTAGCTTGGACAGTTGTGGGGCTGACCTCTTTTGTCCTCAGAGATCACTGTTCTTTGTTGCCTGATGTCCAGTGTCTTTGAAACCCATTGTGTAGTACATTTCATCTCCTTCCTTTTGGTTTTTTAAGATAAGAGAATAAATCTGGTCCCTGTTACTACATCTTGGGTAGAAGTGGAAGTTCTTCAGATATTTTTTTTTTTGAGATCTTTTTTTAAATCCTGAATGGGTGTTTAATTTTATCCATTGCTTTTTCTGTGTCTGTTGAGATCATCATATGATTTTTTTCTTTTTTCTGGTAATGTGTTGAATTACTTTGATTGATTTATATATATACATATACATATATATATATATGTATTTTTTATTTTTGTAGAGATGAAGTCTTGCCTTGTAGCCCAGGCTGGTCTCAAACTCCTGGCCTCAAGTGATCCTCCTACCTCACCCTCCCAAAGTGCTGGGATTACAGGTGTAAGCCACCATGCCTAGGCTTGTTTTTGTTTGTTTGTTTGTTTTTATTTTTTAATGTTAAGCCAACCTTGAGTTTCTGTAGTAAACCCAACTTAGTCATGATACTTTTTTATATATTGCTGGATTCAATTTACTAACTTATGTTTTTGTTCATATACTGCCCTTCTTCAGGTCTTGACATCAAGATTATCCTTATAGGCCGGGCGCGGTGGCTCACGCCTGTAATCCTAGCACTGGGAGGCCGGGGTGGGCGGATCGTTTGAGCTCAGGAGTTCGAAACCAGCCTG
>VBSM01003204.1:3268740-3285560 GCA_008086735.1 Cheirogaleus medius
CTCACTCTTGCTCAGGCTGGTCTTGAACTCCTGACCTCAAGCGATCCTCCCACACTGGCCTCCCTGAGTGCTAGGATTACAGGCATGAGTCACCTCGCCTGGCCACAAGGTTATAAAATAGGTTGGGAAATGTTCCCCTTTTCTCTAAAAAAGTTTGCATAATATTGATGTTTTTCTGGTAAATTATATATGTATATTTTACCTCAGTAAAAAATAAATTTTAAAAGTTTGATTGTTTTTAGAAAAAACTAACAGATAAAATTTACTCTGTTTATTCACAAATTTGAGTTTATCTGTGAAATTAGTAAAATGAATTCTACTTTCAAGGTGTACATCATTTTATTTTATGAAATGCTTTGGCATGTATATGATTAGAAGTTTTTTGGTTTAAACTAATTATTGATATCATCATTGATTTAATTGTTGAGAACTAAGGCTATATATAAATGAGATTGATGTTTTTCATCCATAAATGGTTAGATAAGTTCTCTGGTGAAGCCATGTAGTGATTTCCTTTAGAATACTGTTTATTTATAGATCTACTTCTTTAATAGAAATAGGACTATTCAGATTTTCCATTTGCATTTGTTTCAGTTTTCGTCAATTATGTTTTTCTAAGAAGACAAATGATCTGTTTAAGTTCATCTTATAATGAATAAACTTACCAATCCTGTGCTTTTTCAAACTATGTCATACCAACATAATATGTATGTTGATATTTGCATACTCCTTTATCCTCTCCCCTAGAATATAAACTAGTGGCAAATTCTATATCTGATAAAACTTGTACATCCAGGGCTTAGGGCCAAATAGACATTTAAATTAAATTAAAGCATACTTGGGGTTTCTATTGAGATTTTAAATGGAGAAACCTTGATTTAAGTAGTTGCTTCAGTAGTTCATTTGGGCTTTGTCAGTCAGTCACACGTACATTTTACTTCTTTGACAGCGGGTTATTGTTGATTAGGGAAGGATATGTTAGGGTATGTATTGAATAAAAAGTTGGGAGTAGTGAATTGAAACTATGGTTTTTAAACTTTGGAAATACCATTTATATTGTTGTATTTATTTTTCTAGATTACTCTTAATTTTGTTTTTATTTCCTAAAACCTAGTAGAATATATATCTACCTATAGTTTTAGGGCAATTGAAAGAATGAAAAATAACTCTATCAAAACCATTTTTGGCTTCTCTTTAAGAGAAATTATAACTTGAATCGAATCTTTCTGTTATCAAGGAAAATTTAACATTTTAATTTAATTTAACACTTTAATACCATAAAATATATCCATCTTGTTATATAAGACTTAAAGACTCATGTTAGGGCAGAATGGGGTTTGAATGGTGAGAGTTCAATTGAAGGTCTGTTTCTATAAAGTATGTAGTTTGTTGCCAAAGGAAATATTACGTAGCAGCAGTTTACATGGACCAAGAGAGGCTGGAGAAGTCTTGTAGTAGAAATTGTACAGAGGAGCTGTCAAACTAGATCCCTGAGGATGTCAGACAGGAAATAAAGCTTACAATGCTAAAATTTTTACTGGATGGCCAGGCCATTGGAAATGAATCTTCTAGTGCTTGTATTTTTTAGCATGTTTTTATTTGAGTAGATAGAGTTACTTACACTTATGTAATTTAAAGTGTTTAAGAAATTTAAACCAAAATTTAAGAAATTTTCTAAGATCATATTGGCCAAATAGTGACTTATTTATATATTTTTTTCCTAGAAAGTGTTAATCCTCTGAGATTAAGGTTTGGAATTTATAGAGAGGTGCTTTGAGTTCTTGGGGATAAAATACAGTAATTTAAGCAATTGCCTTTTCTGTGCCAAAGATGGAAGTATAGAAAACTTGTATAAGCAATTGTGCCAAAGTATTCATCTGTGGTCTCTTTTTTTTTTTCTTTTTTTTTTGAGACAGAGTCTCACTCTGTTGCCCGGGCTAGAGTGCTGTGGCGTCAGCCTAGCTCACAGCAACCTCAAACTCCTGGGCTCAAGCAATCCTTCTGCCTCAGCCTCCCAAGTAGCTGGGACTACAGGCATGCGCCACCATGCCCGGCTAATTTTTTTTTCTATATTTTAGTTGGCCAATTAATTTCTTTCTATTTTTAGTAGAGATGGGGTCTCGCTCTTGCTCAGGCTGGTTTCGAACTCCTGAGCTCAAATGATCCGCCCACCTCGGCCTCCCAGAGTGCTAGGATTACAGGTGTGAGCCACCACGCCCAGCCCATCTGTGGTCTCTTTATTTCTAAAATATACTATTTCCCATTTCTATTATATACATTTGGATACATAGGGATTTTGAGCCTGAAGGACTTTTAAAGAACATGTATTTAGATTCTTTCTTTTGTGGGGAAGGGAAAGTCAACAGGTACCATTCAAATACAAATAATTTTGCCCAGTGTCATGAAGGGAATAGGAGCAAATTTAGCACTTGGGGATATAGACCCTTTCCTTAATTACTCTTACAGTTATTTGAAATTTTAGAGGTGTATGATGGCCTTGGTTTTCTCACCACGAAATAACTTATACAAGTTGGTATATCAGTTTACTGCCAGCAAAACTGTCAAAGCCCCTTCCTTTGAAGACCATTATTATTATTATTTTTTATTTTTTATTTTTTTGAGACAGAGTCTCACTTTGTTGCCTGGGCTAGAGTGCCGTGGCATCAGCGTAGCTCACAGCAACCTCAAACTCCTGGGCTCAGGCAATCCTGCTGCCTCAGCCTCCCGAGTAGCTGGGACTATAGGCATGCACCACCATGCCCGGCTAATTTTTTCTATATATTTTTAGTTGGCCGATTAATTTCTTTCTATTTTTAGTAGAGACGGGGTCTCACTCTTGCTCAGGCTGGTTTCGAACTCCTGACCTTGAGCGATCCTCCCGCCTCGGCCTCCCAGAGTGCTAGGGTTACAGGCGTGAGCCACCATGCCCAGCCCGGCCTGACCATTATTATTTAGGAAATGAAACAGTGTTGACACTTTAAATAAAATAAGAATAGCTTTAGGTTCTCAGAATTGAGAGAAGGTCATAGTTACTTCATTTGAGTCTACTGGGCTCCGTCTACATTGGTGACAAACTCCCCCTTCTGTTTTGAATGCCCCTTGAAGTTCACAAAAGAACTACTGAATTATACACTTTAAAGAGGTAAGCTTTATGATATTTGAATTATATCTCAATTAAGCTGTTATTTTTTAAAAACCCGTAAGTATTATGGATGGCTTACTTTAATGAGAAGTGAAAGATTATTTTGCGATAAAATGAGAATTGGAATCATAAAGTAATTAACCATTACCAGATGGAGAAGCAGCTGAGAAAAACATGGCATAAGCCTCCATCAGACACTAAGTAAAACTTGGCATTATAGAGTTGCTCTTCCCTGGGTGTGGTGACTCACATCTGTAATCCCAACAGGTTGGAAGGCTGAGGCAGGAGGATTGCTTGAGGGCAGGAGTTTGAGGCCAGCCTGGGCAACTCCCAGGGCTGGGCAACTCCCGGGGCTCCTTTTGCAGGGAAGGCATTCGAGATTGTTGGTGACGCAGTTGCCTGGGGCATTGTGGTGGGAGGAAGTGAGCTGTGCTACATGCAGGCCATGGACCCTAGTGGCCCTGCAGCCGTGGCATGAATGAATGTCTGTCAGTTTGTCAATAGGCTCAGTGTATTGCTTGTAGACTGCCAGACCATAAGCAGTCTGATTCTGACAGGCCCATGAATGATTGTCATGGAGAAGTTAGAATGCTGAGCAGCTGGATATCCCAGGACATCCCAGCCCTTCAGTGGCGTGTGGGTGATCAAAACCAGAATGATGCAAAGCAATGCAATGACAAGACTTCCGTGCAAATGAATGGCTCTAGATATATGAATCTTTTCTCTGTACATGCACATTTTGAGTTTCATATACTATTTAAATGTGGAAGAACCAGGTAACATATCTTTAAGAAAAAATATCAGTGTAGAAAACATTTGGGAAACAAATTCCTATGTGATAGAATTACCTTAGTAGATTTCTATTTGTAAAATAGTTCTCATTCGTTGTTTTTTTTGAAACAGAGTCTCGCTCTGTCCCCCCAGCTAGAGTGCAGTGGTGTCATCATAGTTCACTGCAACCTCAAACTCCTGGGCTTTAGCAGTCCTGCCTCAGCTTCCCAAGTAGCTGAGACTACAGGCATATGCCCACCACACATGGCTAATTTTTTTGTATTTTTTGTAGAGACAGAGTCTTAACTCTTGCTCAGGCTGGTCTTGAACTTTTGAGCTCAAGTGATTCTCCTGCCTCAGCCTCCCAGAGGGCTAGGATTATAGGTGTGAGCCACTGCTCACAGCTCATTGATTGTTTTTTATCTTAGTTTGTAGAAAGTTTTTGAAATGCTTCTCTAGCCAAACAGCAACATGCTAAAATCCTCTGCTTAGGAGTCAATAGAGTAGTTGTTAAACTTTTAAACTGTACTTTCACCAAAATTAGCATAGAGCTATTTGATAAAGAATCTAGATTTCACCAAGCTTCAAATTAAAGCAACATCCAAAGGAATATGACCTGTTAACTGGCATTTTCAAGAAGGTTCTAAAGCATTCAAGTGCTTAAAAGCCATCAAAAAATGATTTTTTCTTAATTCTTGCTTTTTGTATCATCTGTCAATTATGGCATTAGCTAAAAACAAAACAAAAAATTTTGTGATGCTATGGGTAGTGGTAGATAGGGAGATAACTACTTAAAGTTGTCCATGTTTTCTCTTTCTGAGCCTAAATCATTTTGTTCTATAAATCAGCTATAGCAGCTTTCTAGAACTCATCATGAATATGTTAAATGTTAAAACGGAAGTTTGTATACGCACATATTATTCAAAATCAAACCTTCTGACAATATTTCACTTTGAAGGTGTCCCTTTTTAAGAGAAGTATTCTAGAACTTGGCCCATGTGTGATAAAACTTGAAACTCTACATTGCCTCCTTAGCCTGAATTTTTACTAGCTTTCTAGTGTAACATAATTCTAAGAACAAGACATGCTGCTTGTTTGGGGGGATTAATTTTCACTGAAATCACCCTCTTGTGTTTTGACTTTTCAGCTCACCTGTATATATGCATGTTTTCTTTTTTGGTCTAGAAAAGAGTGCATGTTGGGCTTGTGTGTAGAGGGAATTCTTCAAAGTGCCTAATTAGGGAGTCAGGGAATACTCAATTCTGCTTCATTTCAGATAATGAATCTGGACAGCAAGGTTACTTTCTTGTGCATTAACAAAATAAAATATGAATGTTGTACCTCAAAAAAACCAAAAAAACAAAATCCAGTTACAACTGTGAAACATGTATGCATCCTACCGGATACTCCTTTGTCATTTTTCCAGTTACTTCTGCCAAATGGGTTTCAATATAATAGGAAGAATTGTTATGTCAGCTCCATTGTGCTTTGGACTAGAATGATTTTGTTCTCTTGTCAACTTAAAGAGTCCAGTTGAATCCCTTTTTAGTGACTGTATTATTACAGCTTTTAAGCATCCATTTCTACTGTGGCAATAATCTCCTTAGGACGCATATTGCCAGCTATATGTGAAGGTTTAGCTATATGGAGCATATAATTAGATATGCTTTTTTTCCTTTGGCTCACAATCTAAATTTAGTAGGCAAGAATTTCCTTTCCTAGATGTCATTAAAAATAGAAGATACCCATCTGTCTGTTATACAGAGTTAGATACAGTTCTGCCTACAGGCTTAGAGATGAACTATATAACACTGACTTCCTTTAGCCCTTGGACTAAAAATAATATTTTCTTTAATTCAGAGGCCAAGAGTGTACAGTTTAAATGTTGACCTTAAATTACCTTGTAAGTTTGTGAAATGAGGGATACCTAAGACATTTGAATTTTGAAGAGAAATTGAAAAGATAAGGTGATACAACATCACTTGATTAAGAAAATTGGCTTTGAAGTCAAATCTAGTTCCAGTCCTCGATTTATAATTTACTAGCTATGTAACAAAGCTGAGTAAGCCTCTCTGAGATTGTAACCTCATTTATGTAGTTGGAATAGTAAGGCCTACTTTGTAGGGTTGTTGAGGAGTAAATTAAATGAGTTAACATTTATAAAATGCTCTTTTCAGTGCCTGGAATGTAGAAGACATTTTTGGTGGTAGTGATTATTAATATTGATGCTAATATTATTTCTGGTTCCTTTTATTGAAAAATCTGCCACCTTCCTGTTAAAAAATCTTGATTTGGAGCTCAGGATATAATATGAGGTCAGAGTTAAACAGGGAATTCCTAGGAGTATCTGGAATCATGGAGATTGTTTAGAAGAGGATTGAGAGTCATCCCCAAAGGACTACCTGTATTCAGTGGATGCAGAAGAAAAGGGAAACAGACTGAGAGAAAGCCATTAATGAGGTGAAAAGAGAACTGGGAGAATAGTGTCATGGAATTCAAGAGATATGTTGCTTACCAGGTCAAATATTTTCTTTAGAAGCTCACTCAAAAATATTTTCATGCTGGGCACGGTGGCACATGCCTATAATCTCAGCTACTCAGGAGGCTGAGATGGGAAGATTACTTGAGCCCAGGAGTTCAAGACCAGCCTGAGCAACATAGCAAGACCCTATCTTTAATTAAAACAATAAAAATAAAAATGATGAAAATATTTTCAGCACTAGGTGATGTCAGGTAGTGGAAGAACTCTGAGGAAACAATTGAACTGGGCAGGTAGGAGGTCTTGATCTTTGAGAGACTAGAAAAATGGCTGCAGACCTCAATTTTATTAGGCAGAGAAGTAAATGCAGCAAGGAAAAGAGGGCAGGAGTGTAAGATGGATCCTTACGAAAATCTAGCGGTGTAGAGAAGGAGAGAGATAACTCAAGGGGGAGGAGAAAGCTTTTGGGTTTGTTTGTTTTGTTTAGGTAAAAGCCTGAGGGAGAAATTAAGCCTACTGGGGAGAAAGTAGTTGATGGGCAAGTTGTGCACTGAGGCAGGTGCGATTGGAACCCAGCACACAGGTGGTTGTGGGGAGGAGCAGCTGTTCTTTGTACAAGAGAAGGATTCAGGTAAGAAAAGTAAATTTGAGGCTGGAGGGAAAATTGAGGAAATTTGTGTCCAGTGGCCTCTGTTTAAGTAGGGAAATGGTAATGAAGTCACCATTGAGATAATTAGTATAGAGTAAGTAGATCCTTTTATTGCTAAATAAATAAAAATAGCCTTACAAAAAAGGAATGTCATTATTTTCCTATGGAAGCTTACATTATCATAACATTAGACCAATGGTTCCCAACTGGGAGTGGTTTTGTCCCCCAGGGGACATTTAACAATGTCTGGAGACATTTTTGTTTGTCACAAGGTACAGGGTGTTGTACTGGTATCTAGTGTTAGAGGCCAGGGATGCTACTCAGCGTCTTAGAATGTACAGGACAGCCCCACATCAACGAATGATCTGGCCTCCTATGTTGATAGTGTTGCAGTTGAGAATCTTGCTGTAGACCAGTATACTGCTACAAGATACTCTTCAACAAAACCAAGATAGATAACAGCTCAATCTAGCCCCGCTTAGAAAGTCATGGTACATACCATGTTTCCCCGAAAATAAGACAGGGTCTTATATTTATTTTTCCTCAAGAAGACACCCTAGGGCTTATTTTCAGGGGATGTGTTATTTTTTTTTAAGTATGGTACAACAATCTACATTTATTCAAATATAGTTAAGTCATCTTCTTCTGGAACATCATCATAACTCTCCAAACCCCGAATTCCATCCTGAATTTCTTGCGACTCTATTTCCTTTAGAACCATTGGCCCCGATCTCTCATGTTGAGCAGTAGAGCTCTCATGGGGCAGATGAGAAGGGCTGCTCATCTTCTTTACCGCTCTGCGAGGAAATGCATGGGTTGTGCAGATACGCTGCGTAGCCACGCCCATCACTAGGTCTTATTTTCAGGGTAGGGCTTATGTTGCGCAAATGCTTAGAAATCCTGCTAGGGCTTGTTTTATGGGTAGGTCTTATTTTATGGAAAACACGGTAGTTTATTAAAATCTGAAAAATCCTCAAAAGAAAATCTAAACTGTTTAGTCTTCCAAATGTGAAAACTTGGGCTATTTCTGACATGTATATTACAAGTTATAATTATAAGGTAAATATAGGCCATGTAAACAATCAATACAAGAGGTAAGAGCTAATTCTCATAGATCTGTAGAATACACTGATATTTGTGCTTTAGAATCTTACATTAGAGAATGACTGTTTCTTGAAATATTTAACAGAATTATCACATGATCCAGCAATTCACCTTGTGGGTATATGCCCAAATGAATCAGAAACAGAGATCTAAACAGATTTGTACACCAATATTCATAGCAGCATTATTCATAATAACCGAAAGTTAGAAACAACCCAAATGTCCACTGATAGATGAACAGATAAACAAAATGTGGTAAATACATACAATGGAACATTATTTAGCTGTTAAAAGGAATGAAATTCTGACATATGCTACAACATGGATGAAAGTTGAAGACATTCTGAATGAATAAGCTAGACACAAAAGGACAAGTATTATATGATTTAATTTATGTAAGGTACCTAGAGTAGATAAGTTTATAGAGAAAGAAAGTAGAATTTAACATGCCTTACTGACTACTATGTAATTTCCCCACATTCATTACTCACCCCAAAAGTTCAGAACATTCAAGTCCGGCTAGAGCCTAAGCCAAGGTACCAGTGATAATTCATATTTTTTTATTCAAATATAAGGTATATATTTGTTTTTTTAAAAAGTGATTCCTTTCATAACAAAATTCTGTAGAAATTACATCATAGTTAATTTTATTTGGGGAAGTATTTGCATATCTGTTTCCTCTATTTTTTTCCTGGATATGAATATGTATTCTTAAAGGATGTCAAGAATGTAGCCAGCAGTATCAGAAATAAACTTCAAGTAAGTGCTTCTCTACATCTCAACAAAATCACTTCTCTTCTTCTTAGCAACATCCCTTACAAGTAAATCTGTTTTAAAATTGTCCAGAAACATTTGCATTAAAGACAATTTTGGACACACTTATCTAGGGTAATGTTTTCTCCAAATCTGTGATTTGCCAACTGTGAAGAACTGGAAGCAGGAGGGAGAATTTTGATGTTATAGATGTACTTGTTGATTAAGGGATAAAGACACATACAATCAAACCCAGGAATTATCTGACTTCTGCTAAAATAACAACAACAAAACATCTCCAGTTCTAGACTGTGTAATTGTTTTTGGCATAATAGCTATTACCTCAGACAGACTGAAAGTTTAATAAGTAGATTGGAGGCTTCCCTTTGCAGTTCACAAATAGGAAAAACACTACCATGGAAGTTCTCGCCCACATCTCACCTCCTCCACTTCTTAATTTACCAGCAGTGTGACTACATCTTGTTGCCATACCTCATCTTAACATTCTTAAATTATAATGTTACAGGTTACTGGCCTGCCAAAATGTTTGATATGTTAACAGATCCAAATGAGAGTAAAACAATCTTGGTACTTATGAATGTTTGTCTTTCCAAGCCCTCTGTTTGATTTTATGCACCAGTATAGTCATTTTGTGGAAAGTAAATGTTACACTGTTTTATTAAGTCTCTTTTATACTTGTAATCTATATTTACCCTTCAATGAGAGATCACTAATATGTTTTAATTATTTTCTAAATTTTTATATTCTTAGTAGTATTGAAATACTGAAACTTCTATTGCTTATTGACTGTCATTTTAACTCTTGGAGGTTCATAAAACATCTGTAATCTCTTCTTCCTTGAAATGTAGGTATATTTCCAGTAACATGTCCTTCTAAAATATCTAGAATATGTTTTGCTCAAAGGTTATTACTTGGAAACACCAAACTTCTAATAGGAGTTAGAGAAACTTTTGTATAATTCTTCTCTCTCTTCTTCCTGCCTCTTTAAACAAGACTCTATGGAAGAACATCCTGATTTTTGATATGAATTTTATATGTATCTTAATCTATTCCAGGCCTTTAAACTCTTTTAGAAGTTTAAAGAACTAGAAGAAAGAATGATATAATTTATCTACTTTTAGCAAATTCTGCATTGCTTCTTTTCGGTGTTCCTAGAAGTCAATGTACTATTTATGTAATATAATCTTTCTTTTCTTATGGATGAGCAGAGCTATAGGAATGAACCAAAGAAGTTTTCCACCCTTTTGAAACTCTTTCTCTACTTCTCCAAAATGTTTTTGACATTTATTTAGAGCTTAAATTATAGGCAGTCACGCATCTTGAAAAATAAAGAAGTATATATGTATTTTACTGTCATAAAATATAGTCCATGAAATATTTTAAGTGATTAAGGCAAGTTGCATAGTTTATAGCATACAGTTTCATTTTCATTTAAGAGAACCATGTTTGATTATGCAAAGAAAAAGGTTTGGAATGGTTCACAGTTGTTGACTGTGTACCCTGGGGGAGAGATGAAAGTAGGGTACTGCCTCAGGTTGTGTTCCTCAGAAGCAAAACTTGAGACAAGGGATTGTGGGAAAGTGACTTACTAGGAAGAGCCTCAGGGAAACCTGGTAGAGGCGGGGACTGAGACAAGAGAAGGAGGCTGGTATCAAGGGTGTGGTGTCAAGTAAAGCCCCAAGGTGGACAGCTTTGGCTCAGTACTGCAGGAGAGTTCTGGAGCTTATATCTAAGAGTTGTCACTATCAGGGACCAAAGAAAGATGATAGAGCCCTTAGAGCCCTTATGCTTTCTTTCTTTCTTTCTTTCTTTTTTTTTTTTTTTTTTTTAGAGACAGGGTTTCACTCTTCTGCCCAGGCCGGAGTGCATTGTCGCAATTGTAGCTTACTGCAGCCTTGAGCTCCTGGGCTCAGGTGATCCTCCCACCTTAGCCTCCCAGGTATCTGGGACTATAGGTACATGTCACCATGCCCTGCTAATTTTTTAAAAAATTATTTTGTAGAGGCATAGTCTCGCTATGTTGCCCAGGCTGATCTTGAACACCTGTGCTCAAGCGATTCTCCTGCCTCAGCCTTCCAAAGTGCTGGGATTACAGGCATGAGCCACTATGTCTGGCCTGTACTTCATGCCCATTGGTCATTGCTTAAGGACCATCCCTGCTGGGGAGGAATGTGTAAATACCCAGGAAGTGCTGGGGGACCCAAGGTAGCCCTCCTACGAAGACCTCTAGGTGCTGGCTGTTGGGAGTGAGAACACAGGGTTGGGAGGAGATGTGGGCAAAGCACTGACAGCATTTGTAGCCATCACCCAAGTTACAGAGATTTAAACAAGATAGGGATTTCTTTCTTTCTCATGTAGTAATACAGTTTAAGCTGTCTAGGGGTAGTATGGTGGTTCCACAGAGATCCCGATTCCTCTGTCTTATTGCTCTGTCATCTCTACATTATTTATCCACATCTGCATGATCCAAAATGCTCAATATTATCTCCATAATTCCCATTAGGAGCAAGGGGGAAAAGCCAGTGGGAAGAGAGCACATTAATTCCTCAAAGGATAAGTTCTATAAGTTACATCATTTAGCTTGAGTCTCATTGGCCATAATTTAGTTTCTTGGCCACACCTTGATGCAAGGAAGAATAGTATTTATTCTGGTTGGCCTTATGCCCAGTTAAAAATATGGGAGACTCTGGCTGGGCACAGTGGCTCACACCGGTAATCCTAGCACTTTGGGAGCGCTGAGGTGGGAGGATCACTTGAGGTCAGGTGTTCGAGACCCCGTTTCTATAAAAATTTTAAAAATAGCTGGGCATGGTGGTGTGCGCCTATAGTCCCAGCTACTGAGTCAGGAGGATCACTTAAGCCCAGGAGTTTGAGGTTTCAGTGAGCTATGATTATGACGCTGCACTGTAGCTCGGGCAACAGAGTGAGACTCTGTCTAAAAAAAAATTTAAAAAAAAGGAGACTGTTATTATGCAACCATTTCTGTAGGAGAGAACACACATTGTAGGACTGTCTATTATAGGGATGTTCATTTTCTATTTTATAGGGATATACTTTGTTTTTTAGTTTTAACAACAAGCACGTAATTTTTGTTTTAACTGTGTCACAGGTTGGAGTCTCCAGGAAGCAGAATTTGAGACAGAATTTAGTGTACAGGATTTTAAGGAATACCCTTAGTTCAAAAACTGTGGAAGGGATGGGAAAGAAGCAGGATTCACAGGAGGAAAAGTTGAGCTACATATGATGCAGTCCTGAACAACAGTCTTTACTGACTCTACAAGGAGCTCTAGAGCTAAAGTAGCCTTTTGGAGTTGTCCTGCACTGGGCTGAAATGGCTGGGCCATTTAATACCCTTGTCTCCATTGGTCACTGGATATGGGTACCTTGGGAAGGATGTGACCTTGGGCAGGGCAGCTCTGTAGGGATGATCCTTGCAGGAGCTGACAGCATTCCTAGCAAGTCCTTCCTTGAAGGGAGATCTGAGTGGCACATCTCTATGTCTATTACAAACTTGTGTGTGTTAAGATAATTAATACATTTTATATATCCATTTTATAATTTAAAAAGCTTGAGTTTGCTTAGTCATTCTTTCATTGAGAATTGCTTGAAGAGTTACTATATGCCAGGCTCTATTCTAGACATCTGAGGTAGGGAAATGTCAAAAAAAAAAAAAAAAGCCCCTCCCCTCATGGAATTTGTGTTATATTTGGAAATAGACAATAAATAAACAAGTAAATTTATAATATGTCAGGTGAAATTACTTTGGAGAAAAATAATACAGTATAAGGGGAGGTATGCAAGTAAATTGGCATATGTGTGGCTGGGCATGTGTGGAAGATCTTTGCTGATTTAGAGTGGTCAGGGAAAGGTGATCTTTGCTGATTTAGAGTGGTCAGGGAAAGCGTCTCCAATAAGGTGATTTGACCAGAGATATGAGTGAATGATAGAACTAGCTATGCAGATATTTTGGGGAAGAGCATTCAAGCTGAGATAACAGCAAATGCCAAGATAACCCTGTGGCAGGAATGTCTTCTGTGGGGGTATGTTTGAGACAGCGAGGAGGCCAGAGTGGCTAGAGTGAATGAGAATAGTAAAATGAAGGGTAGTAGGAGATAAAATCTTAGATAAAATAGTCGTGGTCAGATCACACGAGACCTTGTAAACCACTGTAAACACTTTGGGACCGTCTCAGAATGAGATGGGAAATGATGTGAAGATTTTGAGCTGAGAAGTGATAGAATCTGACATATATTGAAGGTATCACCTTGTTTGCTATATTGGGAATGAACCATACCTGAGCAACTGAAAGAATGGAGTTGCCCTAACTGAAAAGGGGAAAGCTGTGTAGG
The DNA here is from genome assembly GCA_008086735.1 of Cheirogaleus medius. Lineage (NCBI taxonomy): Eukaryota > Metazoa > Chordata > Mammalia > Primates > Cheirogaleidae > Cheirogaleus > Cheirogaleus medius. The sequence continues at coordinate 3,282,009 of VBSM01003204.1, forward strand.
TGTTTTGGGGGAATAGTTGGGATTAAGTTTTGGATCTGCTGCGCTTGGACTGCTAATTAGACATCCAGATGGAGATGTCAAATAGATAGTTGGAAAATGGAGACTGGAATTTAGGGGAGAGGTCCAGTGTGTAGGTTTAAAAGTTTGAGACTTGTCAGTGTACAGGTGGTATTTAAAGCTTTGAGAGTGTATGTTGTCACCTATGGGCTGAGTAGAGAAGGGAACATCTCATCAGGGTACTCCAGCGTTTTGAGGTTGGGTCATGAGGTGAACCACCGGTATAGACTTGGGAAGGAGCAGCCAGTGAAGTAAGAGGAGAAAACGGTATCTGAGAAGACAGATAGGAGTGTTTCAAGAAGAGGAAAATGATCAACTGTGTTGATAAGTAACCTAAGATGAAGGCTGAGAATTGCCCATTGGATTTACCAGTGTGGAGTGTTAGTATTGACAAGCAGTGCTTCAGTGGTGTGATGGGAACAAAGTGTATTGGTATGTGTTTGAGAGAATAGGGGGCGGATTGGAGACAGCTCTGTAAACAAGTCTTTTAAAAAGTTATGCTGTGAAGGAGAGTAGAGAAACAGCATGAAAGCTAGGGGAGCATGTGAGGTGAGAAAAGGGTTTAAAGTTGGGAGGTCATGCAGCCTGTTTGCATGCTGATGATAGTTATCCAACACAGAGGGGCCCATTGGTGATGCTATGCCGTAGGAAAAGGACAGCGGCTGGGCTGATGACCTTGAGTAACAGTGGGGGATATAAGGGCTAATGCTTGAATGGAGGGGTTGGCCTTAAATAGGAACATAGTTCAATCAAGGGAAGACAGAGTAATACATATGGTCACAGATGCAAGTAGATTGGCATATATGTGGCTGGGCATGTGTGGAAGATCTTTGCTGATTGCCTCCGTTTTTCATTGAGATCTAAAACAGTTGCCATTAGCTGAAAAGTGAGGATGGGGAATGAGGTTGGATGTCGGCTGTTTGAGGAGAGAGGAGAAAGTGTGAGATAGTGCTCTAGGAAGTAAAAAGTGAGCAGACTAGGGGGTGTAGTGGGAGGGCCCATTCTAAGGTTGTGAACTGAAAGTGAGAACAGTCACTGTGATTATGTGTGTTTCTTCAGCCATATGTAGCTGTCCAGGTGCAAGCACAGTAGGTAGAGGGTTGGATTTAATTGAGTAATAAATAAAACTAAGTGTTCGCTTGAAAGCTGTTTTTAGGAGGTTGGTGATGTGAAAGATATTTAGAATTTCAGCTTTTTAATTACACCCATTTTGGACGTCTAAGTTTAGTAAGTGACAGATCGTTAAAAAACAAAGAAATGGCATTGTTCCAGGAAACGTTCTTGGTTGAAAATTACAGACCCTAATTCCAGCCACTTTAAGCAGAAAAGGAATTTCTTGGAAGGTTGTCAAGTACATCATAGCACTGATGGAAAGACTGGAGAATCTCCTTGGCAGGAACCAAGAGAATCCGAAGATCTGGGATCATTGCCAAAGTCATGTCACTGGAGGAGTGCAGTTCAGGATGCTGTTGCTGCCATGTCTGAACCCTGGTATTGCATCCGTGGGAGGAGTGATTTCTGAACTTGTCCTTTCTTCTGTGAGTCACTGGTTTCATCTCAAAGGCCTTTAAAAAGGTCACTCTGGTTGCTGTGTCAAGAGTGGAGTAGAGATTTTAGAGTAGAAGTGGGGAGAACAAGTCATGAGGCTCCAAAATGTTTGATATTGACTTATATTAGGATAGTGACAGTGGAGATGAAAAGAAGTAGACAGATTCATGAAATAGCCCATTAGGTTGTTGCTAAAATTCTTGGGGAAAATCTTCTTTGTCCTCTTCCTCTTCCTCGCCTTCTTCTTCCTCTTCCTCCTCTTTTTAATTAATTTTTTTTAGTAGATTTGTGTTACAAGACTCTTTCTCTTCTTTTTCCTGCCTGTCTTCTTCTACTTCTCTGTGTTCTTCTTTCTTGAAATCTAGACCTTTAGGGAGGCCTTTTATGCAGTCCTGTCTTGCATAGGGCAGTGTAACTTATCTAGCAGATGCTTCATAAAATCCTGTAGTGTTCATCCTTTGTTCATTATAAAAATATTTGCAAGCTCCTACTGTGTACACTGTTGTGCTGAAGAGGGTTGTTACTTGTAATCATTTCAGAATTGAGTTCAAGTCCAGACACTCAGAAATGATTCATTTCTTCAGGGCATTCTGTGATTGCTGACTAGGGTAACCAAACTTTTTTCTAGGTATGGATAATTCAGAATACACGATCTAGCCTTTATGTCAAGTTTATTTTCCAGCGCTCATTAGTCCCTTATTGTAGTCATTTACATATCAGTTATTGGAAATAGGCCAAATGCATATCTATTATTTTAAAAGTAATTAGAAAGAAAACAGTATCTTTTTTTATCCTATTAGGACAGTGATTTTCATATGGGACTGATCATCAGAAATAGCTAAGATAGTTTTTTAAAAATACAGAATCCCACTCTTCCTGAATCAGAATATCTGGTAGTAAGTCCCAGGAATCTGTATCTTTAAAAAATAAATTAAAAAATTCCAGGATAATCAGTCAGGCTTAGGAACCATAGCTTTGTGCTCTTCAGACCAGCTTTACTCTTTACTAGGAGAGTTAATTCTTCTTTCTTAATGGGAGGCATCCATTATAAATGAATATTTGGGTTTCTCAGCTTGATTTTAAAATATGGCATATGTCTCATCTTTGGGATTGGTTTCGTAAGATTGTAGTTAGTTTTGGGGGGTGGTGGTAGAGGTGGATTTCATTAATATTTATCTTACCCTGTGGCTATTTTGTAATTATATGGTTTTTACTTCATCTCCCTAAGTATGTAAGACTCTTATTCTCTATAAGAATACACCCACTAAACTTCAGCTTCAAGTAAGTTCATATAAAAACAGCTAGGTCATTGCTTCAGACTTAATGTGCATACAAATCATCTGGAGAACTTGTTAAAATGCAGATTCTGATTTAGTAGGTCTGCGGTGAGGCCCGAGGTTCTGCTTTTCTATTAAGCTCTGGGTTGATGCTGCTGCTGCTGCTCTGCAGATCGCATTTTGAGTATTAAGAAGCTAGATAATTATATTACCCTTTGTGCTGTCATTTTTATGTGGGTTACTTTGCTTTGGGGCATATTTGAGGCTATTTAATTTGAGCAAAGGGTGAGTAGTATATTTTAAGAAGATTGCATTGTATAACCTTTTCCTGCTTTTTCCCATATTCTCGAAAGTTATAGTACTATAAATAGCTTAAGGTTTTTAATTTCAGGCTTTGGAAATGGATAAAAGAAGAGAAGTGTCAGAAGCAATATAGTTTTTATTGAATCATTGAATCTGCAGCAGCAAAATTGGTTTATCTACTGGAGGTAGTCTGAACTACAGGTGCAGTATTAGTAACTGACAAATAATAAGAGGCTGGGTACTGTGGCTCACAGCTGTAATCCTAGCACTCTGGGAGGCCAAGGCAGGAGGATCACTTGAGAGCAGGAGTTCAAGACCAGCCTGAGCAAGAGGAAGACCCTGTCTCTACAAAAAATAGAAAAATTAG
>VBSM01003204.1:3285640-3297971 GCA_008086735.1 Cheirogaleus medius
AAAAAAAAAAAACCAACCACATAAAAAACAAAAACAAAAATGTCTTGAATCAAATGAAAATGAAAACACACCATCTCAAAACCTATGGGATACAGGAAAAACAGTAATAAGAGGAAAGTTTATAGCAATAAATGCCTACATGAAAAAAAGAGAAATGGTTCAAATAAACAACCTAACAGTGCATCTCAAAGCACTGGAAAAACAAGAACAAATCAAACCCAAAATTAGTGAGAGAAAGGAAATAATAGAGATCAATGCAGAAATAATTGAAATTGAAATAAAAAGAACAATACAAAAGACAATGAAACGAAAAGTTGGTTTTTTGTAAAGATAAACAAAATTGACGCACCTTTAGCCAGACTAAGGAAAAAAGAGAGAAGACCCAAATAAATAAAATCAGAGATGGAAAAGGAGACTGATATCATTACAACTGATAATGCAGAAATCCAAAGGATCTTTAGAGACTACTATGAGTACCTACATGGCAATAAATTGGAAAACCTGGAAGAAATGGATAAATTCTTAGACCCATACAACCTACCAAGGTTGAACCAGGAAAAAATCCAAAACCTGAATAAACCAGTAACAAGTAATGAGATAGAAGCAGTAATAAAAAGTCTCCCATTAAAGAAAAGCCCAGGACCCAATGGCTTTGCTGCTGAATTCTACCAAGCATTTAAACAAGAATTAATGCCAGTCCTACTTAAACTATTCCTAAAAATTAAGGAGGAGGGAATACTCCCAAACTCATTCTATGAGGCCTGTATTACCCTGATACCAAAATCAGACAAAGACATACCAAAAAAAAGAAAACTATAGGCCAATATCTCTGATGAACATAGATCCAAAAATCCTCAACAAAATACAGCAAATGAATTCAACAACACATTAAAAAGATTATTCATATTTTGATCAAATGGGATTAATCCCAGGGACGCAGGGGTGATTCAACATATGTAAATCGATCAATGCGATACATCATATCAGAACGAAGGACAAAAACCATATGATCATTTCAATTGATGCTGAAAAAGTGTTCGATAAAATTCAATATCCATTCATGATAAAAACTCCTAAAAAACTGGGTATAGAAGGAACTTACCTCAACACAATAAAAGCCATATGTGATAGTGAGTATTATACAGAATGGGGAAAAACTGAAAGCCTTTCCTCTAAAATCTGTAACAAGACAAAGGTGCCCACTTTCACCACTGTTGTTCAATATACTACTGGAAGTTCTGGCTAGAGCAATCAGACAAGAGAAAGAAATAAAGGGCATCCAAATTGGAAAGGAAGAATTCAAATTATCCTTGTTTGTAGATGATTTCTTATTTCTAGGGAATCCTAAAAACTCCACAAAAAAACTATTAGAACTGATAAACAGTAAAGTTACAAGATAGAAAATCAACATACAAAAATCAGTAGCATTTCTATATGCCAACAGTAAACAATCTGAAAGAAAGAAATCCCATTTACAATAGCTATAAATAAAGTAAAATACCTAGGAATAAACTTAACCAAAGAAGTAAAAGATCTCTATAATCAAAGGTATAAAACATTGATGAGAAATTGAAGGGGACACAAAAAAATTAAAAGATATTCCATCCCCATGGATTAGAAGAATCAGTATTGTTAAAATGTCCATACTGCCCAAAGCTATCTACAGATTCTATGCAATCCCCATCAAAATACCAATGACATTCTTCACAGAAATAGAAAAAAATAACCCTAAAATTTATGTGGAACCACAAAAGACCCAGAATGTCCAAAGCCAAAGCCATCCTGAGCAAAAAGGACAAAACTGGAGGAATCACATTACCTGACTTCAGATTATACTGCAGAGCTGTATTAACCAAAACAGCATGGTACTGGGAAAAAAACAGACACATAGACTAACAGAATGGAGTAGAGAACCCAGAAATAAATCCACACACCTATGGTGAACTTATCTTGGACAAAAGTGCCAAGAACATACAGTGGGGAAAGGACAGTCTCTTAAATAAATGGTGCTGGGAAAACTGGATGTGCATATGCAGAAGAGTGAAACTAGGCCCTTATCTTTCACCATATACAAAAATCAAATCAGAATGGATTAAAGACTTAAATCTAAGACCTAAAGCTATGAAACTACTAAAAGAAAACATTGGGGAAGCACTTCAGGACATTGTTCTGGATAAGGACTTCTTGAGTAATACTCCCAAAGCAAAGGCAACCAAAGCAAAATTGGACAGATGGGATCACATCAAGCTAAGAAGCTTCTGCACAGCAAAGGAAACATTCAACAAAGTGAAGAGACAACCCACAGAATGGGAGAAAATATTTGCAAACTACCCATCTGACAATGGATTAATAACTAGATTATATAAGGATCTCCAACAACTCAATAGGAAAAAAAATCAAATAATCCTATTACAAATGGGCGAAAGATCTGAATAGACCTTTCTCAAAAGAAGACATACAAATGGTAAACAGATATGTGAAAAAATGCTCAGCATCATTAGATATCAGAGAAATGCAAATCTAAACTATAGTGAGATATCATCTCACCTCAATTAAAATGGCTTTTATCAAAAACACCGTAAGAAATGCTGGTAAGGATGTGGAGAAAGGGGAACCCTTTATTGTAGGTGGAAATGTAAATGAGTGTAACAACTATGGAAAACAGTGTGGAGGTTCCTGAAAAAACCAAAAATAGAACTATCATATGACCCAGCAATTCCACTGCTGAGTATATATCTAAAGGAGGGGAATTCGGTATATTGAAAAGCTATCTGCACTTCCGTGTTTCTTGCAGCACTATTAACAATAGCTGAGATTTGAAATCAACCTAAGTGTCCATCAGTGGGCGAATGGATAAAGAAATTCGTACATATACAAATGGAATACATATACAATGGAATATTATATGGCCACAAAAAGAATGAAATCCTGCTATTTGTAATAACATGGATGGAAATGGAAAACATTATATTAAGTGAAATAAGCCAAGCACAGAAAAACAGATTTCATATGTTCTTACTCATATATAGCAGCTAAATGTTAAAAACAATTGATGTTTATGGAGACAGAGTATAATGATGGTTGCCAGAGGCTGGGAAGGGTAGCATGGAGTGGGGGATAAAGTGGGGATGGTTAATGGGTGCCAGAATATATTTAGATAGAATGAACAATATTTGATAGCACAACAGAGTGACCGTAACCAATAATAAGTTAGGATATACTTTAAAATAACTAAAAGAGTGGAACTGGAATGTTCCTAACACAAAGAAATGATAAATGCCTGAGGTGATGGATGCCTGAATTACCCTGATTTGATTAATTCACATTGTATGCCTGTATCAAAACATCACATGTGCCCTATAAAGATATACAACTATTAATATTATGTATCCTTAATAATTAAAAATTAAAAAAGAAAAAAATACATAAATAAAAAGAAAATAGAAAATAATCATCCCTATTCCCACCAATCAAATTTAAACAATGTTAACATTTTTTGTCATGTTTGATTTTAGGCTTTTGGTTTAAGAAATATCCATTATTTTGAGGAAAACAATACATGAGTATTATTTTGAATTCAAACAATGTAGATAGTTCAAAGATGATAGTAATGCAGCTTTCCCACATCTCACCACCTAGAAATTGCCATGATTAACCCTATGTGAACATTATTCTAACTATCTTTCTATGTATATAGAAATATACATTCAGATAGAGGACTAGAGAGATGCTTTTATAATTTTACTTATAGCTCACTGCAGCCTTGAACTCCTGGGCACAAGTGATCCTCCTGCCTCAGCCTCCCAGGTAGCTAGGACTACAGGTGAGTGCCGCCATGGCTGGGTAATTTTTTAAATGTTTTGTAGAGATGGTTGTCTTGCTGTATTACTCAGGCTAGTCTCGAACTCCTGGCCTCAAGCAGTTCTCTTGCTTCTGCCTCCCAAAGTGCTAGGATTACAGGTGTGAGCCACTGTGCCCAACATTTTTTTTTTTTAATACTTAGGAAGAGTATACTCTGAAATTGTGGTCCTTAACTCCTGGGCCGTGGACTGGTATTGTTCCATGATGGCCTGTTAGGAACAGGGGCTGCACAGCAGGAGTTGACCCCATCACCTCCTTAGCTCCACTTCCCCCACCCCCAACCTCTACTGTCCCTGAAAATATTGTCTTCCATGAAACCAGTCTCTGGTGCTACAAAGGTTGGGGACCACTGCTCTAAAATATAAAAAGTATGGCATAGTAAATTCATAAACCAGTTGTTTATTATCATTATCGAATATTATATATGGTACATAATTGTATGTGCTCTATTTTAGGTGATTGGCAACACTAGTAGGTTTGTTTACACCAGCATCACCACAAACACATGAGTAATGTGTTGCTCTACAATGTTAAGACAGTTATGTCACTAGGTGATAGGAATTTTTCAGCTCTATTATCACCTTACAGGACCATCATCATATATCCAGCCCATTGGTGGCCAAAATGTCATTATGTGGTGCCTGAATGTATATAAAATTTTATTCGTAAGTCTTAATTCACTATCTTCTTTTTAGTAAAGCAATGTGTTTGGTGCCTTATGTTAAAATTTCAATTATTGATGATTTATTAATATTATAAATATTTTAGGATATAAAAACTATATTTTATGAACTTTGGCCAGTAATTTTGCTTTTTTGTATTGCCTATCTATGGTTTTGGTGTCAAGGTTATATTAACCTTATTAAAATGATTGTTGGGAGGGAAGTATATTCATGGTTTTGTGTTTTTTAAACTTTTGGTAAACTCACTTATAAAACCATCTGGGTCTGGTGTTTTTCCTCCCTCTTTCCTTCCTTTTCTTTTTTTTAGTCTTTTAATTCCAGAATAACACTCAGAAAAGTGCACAAATAACCATATAGCTCAATGCGTTTTCACAATGTTAACTCTAGAATAAGATGTACAATATTGGTAGCATCCCTCTTATTTCCTGTCTCTTCTTTAAAAGTAACCACTATCTTAAGCAATATATCAAATACCATAGTTTAGTTTTATCTGTTTTATATTCATGTTTTGGTTTCATACAATATATATACTTTTGTGTCTTTTTTTTTCACTCAGCATTATGTTAGGTTCATCCATGTTGTTGCAGGTAGCTGCAGTGTGTTCATTTTCATTACACTATAGTATTCCTCTTATTTATCCATTGCATTGTCAATAGATACTTGATTGCTTCCAGATGTTGACAATTAAAAATGGTGCCTCTATGAACATTCTTGTAACTGTCTTTTGGTGCCCACAGATTGCATATCTGTTGGCATATACTTACCTGCTAAGTCAAAGGGTTCTTTTTAGTAGATACTTCTAAATTATTTTCTATTAATTTCTGTTGCTGCACATTCTTCCAACATTTGGGATTGTTACTTTTTAAGTATTTGAGATGATCTGGTGGATATGCAGTAGTAGTATTTCATTTTGGCTTTAATTTGCATTTCTCTGATGACTAATGAAGTTCATGACCCTTTCATGTATTTATTGGCCATTGGATAAGCACCTTTGCAAAGTGTCTATTTAAGCCTTTTGCCCATTTATTATTATTATTTTTCATTTTTTTAGAGATGGAATCTTGCTGTGTTGCCCAGGCTGGAGGGCAGTGGCCATTCACAGGCACAATCCCACTACTGATCAGCATGGGAGTTTTGACCAGCTTTTTATTTTGTTTTTTGTTTGTTTTGTTTTGTTTTATTTACAGATTTGTAGGGGTTCTTCAGTTGTTTTGGTTACAAGTCCTTTGCCAGATACATATATTGCAAATATCTTCTTTTACTCTGTGCCTTGCCTTTTCACTTTCTTAGTGGTGTCTTTAAAATGGACACAGTTCTTCATTTTTAAAGTGGTACAGTTTTTCCTTTGGGTCACCTGTTTCTTCACCTCCACAGTCATAAAGATAGCCTCTTATATTATCTAAGAACTGTTTTCTTTTACCTTTTACATTCACATCCACAGTCCTCCTAGAATTGATTTTTGTCTATGATGCAGGTAGGGACTAAGATTCATGTTTTTCTTCTTTTAATTTAGGTATCCAGTTGACCCAGCACTAGGGAATTTGGCTTTTTTTGTTGTTGTTGTTTTGATAAAACCATTTTTTTTTCTCATTGCTCTATGTAAGTGTCACTTTTATTACAAATTATGTCCATTTACATGTGGGTCTATTTCTGGACTATGTTCTGCTTGATTGGTCTGTTTTTCTAAATTTGTACCATCACCACAGTCTTCAGTCCTGGAGCTTTACAAAAGTCTTGACATCCAGTGGAACAAACACTCCTGTCTTGCTCTTCTTCAACATTATTACCTTAGCTGTTGTTGGCTCTTTGCATTCCCATATAAATGACAGAATTAACTTTTCCATTTCCTCAAACAAATATATTGGGATGTTGATTGGTATCACATTGAATCTATAAATTAATTTATAGATTTATATTTATATTTTATTTTATTTTTGAGACAGAGTCTCACTCTGTTTCCCGGGCTAGAGTGCTGTGGCGTCAGCCTAGCTTATAGCAACCTCAAACTCCTGAGCTCAAGCAACCCTTCTGCCTCAGCCTCCAGAGTAGCTGGGACTACAGGCATGTGCCACCATGCCCTGCTAATTTTTTCTATATATTTTTAGTTGGCCAATTAATTTCTTTCTATTTTTAGCAGAGACGAGGTCTCGCTCTTGCCCAGGCTGGTTTCGAACTCCTGACCTTGAGCGATCCTCCTGCTTCGGCCTTCCAGAATGCTAGGATTATAGGCGTGAGCCACTGCGCCTGGCCTGTCTTCGTCTTTTTAAATCCATAAATTCACCGATCCCTCCAGTTTCAATCCGCAGGGTTCATTCTAGTCTTTTCCTTTCCATATTTGTATTTAATATCTCCCTTCTCTGACAGTGAGAACTCTGGGTCTCATTGTCCTTAATAGATCTTAATTTGATCTATCCCCCTTTATATAGCAAGTCTCCCATTGCTGCTTCCAACCTCTTCCTGGTGGAGATGCCCTCCTCACCCTGCTCAGACTCTTACTCTCCCCTCCCCTTCTCCCTTCCCTCTTCCTCACGGGTGCCCTGCTCACCACCCTCGGGCTCTAGCATCTGAGCGAGCTGGCCCTGCACGTGGATGGCCTCCGTTATGTGGTTGTATTCTGACACTCGTGCAGGCTACCCTATGTGTGGATACCCACCTAAGGACTGAATTTTTCAGGAAGGGGGGAGGACTTCTAGATTTCTTAAGTTTTACTTTAATGTTTCTAGCTTTGGGATTTAAAAAAAATTTTTTTAAACATTCTTTGAGTCCTTTCAGTTTGAAGTCTTAAATTTTCTCTACTTCTGGGAAATTTGTTCATCTTGTCTACAAATACTTCTTTACCTTTGTTTTTTCTCTCCTATATATACTGTTATGTGGATGTTGATTTCTCTATTCCAAATCTCTTGATTTTTCTTTTATGTTTTTTATCTTTTCCTGATGTCTTTTGGCAGAGTACGTTAAGACCTGATATTTTAGTTTATTGATTTAACTGCATCCTTTGTGTTCTTCAGTCCATCTGCTAAGTTCATTATTTCACTAATTTATTGCATTATTTCAATGATTGTATTTTATTGTGCCTGTTTTTTCACCCTACAGTTGGACCAAGTTTCTCTATGTTGTCCCAGGGATTTTTGTCTATGTTTAAAAAAATTATTTTTTTAAATTTAGTATAGGTTCATACTGTACATACTGTCTAGCAACTTACTGTTTCTAAAATGGCTGATTAATATAATTGATTACATATGGAGATAGTTTGGATTCAATAAGTATAGGGTTGTTTTTTTTTTTTCATTTTAAACAGAGTCTTGCTCGGTTGCCCAGGCTATAGTGCAGTGGCGTCACATTAGCTCACTGCAACCTCAAACTCCTGGGCTGAAGTGATCCTCCTGCCTCAGCCTCTGAGGCTACAGGTGTGTTCTACCACGCCCGGCTAATTTTTCTGTTTTTGGTAGAAACAGGGTCTCACTCTTGCTCAGGCTGACCTTGAATTCCTGGCCTCAAGCGATGCTCTCTCTCCTCAGCTTCCCAAAGTGCTAGGATTACAGGCATGATCCACTGTGCCCAGCCAAATATAATTTTATTATACACCTCTGTGGGTGTAGATGTGTGTGTGTGATTTTATATCCCTTTTATACTGAAGTGTCCTCATCTTATTTCCTCACTTTCTTAAATATAATTGTACATTAGTGCTAGGGGAGAGTGCAGTGGTTAGTATTCTATGAAGTACTTAACCATTTCCCTCTTTGGGGCCTTTAAGTTGTTTTCAGTTTATAAATGTTACGATACTAAAATAAATATGGATAATATGTTTTCTATTTGTAGGGTCATTTACCAGGATGGATTTGCATAATGGATCAAATGGACAAATAGGTGAAAGGAATCAATATTTTTAGATTGTTAACCATGTGGAGGAGTGCCTAGAACATAATGGGTGTTCAAATATTTATTAGATGAAATAATATTATAAAAATTGCTTTCCTATATGGTTGTACCAATTTTCATTCACCACCAATGATACGAGATTATTTTCCCACAAATCTTAACACTTGAATTATTTTGATGATTTGATTGTCACCAAAAGAATTCTCTGCCTTGGTGAAAGAACCAGATGATATATATAACTAAGGTCTGTTTCTCTTTTTATTTTTACCTACTGGATAAATGAACATATGTTTTCTTACAGGACTGAATTTGCTCTTAAAGAAATCATGTCCTCTGGAGGTGCTGAAGATGATATCCCACAGGGAGAGAGGAAAACAGTTACAGATTTTTGTTATCTTCTGGATAAATCTAAGCAACTATTCAATGGGTTAAGGTTAGTGGACTCTTGATGTTTTAAACTTTTCTCTAGTTCTGCACTTACCACTTCCTGTGGTAAGTTTCTGAAAGTTGTAGACAGAATGTTACATAAATGTCTGTAGAAGTGATCGTGATTTTTTTTCTTTGACACTTTTTTTATTCTTAGATGAAGAAACAATAGAAAAGGAGGATAACTTACATTGTTTTACTATAGTTGAGAAGAGCTGTTTTGTTACATGGTTTTATATACATTACTCACGCCAGACCTGATTTACATCTGATTATACACATTAGGGTATTTAAGTCCAAGGAGCCTAAGAATGCGTATGTGATAGAATGAGGAGCCTCCTGTTGAATTTTTGTAAGTTTGTTTCCTTGCTTATTTCTTTTTTCTTCCCTCTCTCCCTTCCGTTCTTCCAATACATATCTGTTGACTACAGTAATGGTGGCGTCTTCTAGACAGTATTATTTTTACTTTAGTTATGTGAGCCCTGAGCAGACTGGCAGCCGAAGCCATGTGTGCTTTTGTCAAACTGTGTCTTTGATTATATATTCTTGTGTGCGGTGGGTAATAATTAAGAGAAGATTTTTTTTTGGTTATCATCCCGTCATATTTGTGTTAGTCTGATTAGGATCATAGTGCTTATAGAAAACAAGAAATATATTGGCAGTAGTCTGGACTGGCGTTGTAGTTTGGGGAAATGGGATCCAGCTGGAATAGTGTTAGCTTTTGACATAGGGCCCTCCCTCCCACCTCCTGACTTGTCTTTCTGCTAGCTTTCCTCTGTTTTCTCTTTCTTCAGTTCATGAACTAGATATTAAACTTATTATTGAAGTATAATATATACTTGTGGAAAAGTTCACATACTATAAGTGTGTTTTTTAGAAGCTGAGCACATCCGTGTGACCTGTACTCAGATGAAGAAATAGAACATATAGCACCTCACAAACCTCCCTTGTGTTCCCTCTCACTTGGACTTTTGAACTCTCTATGAGCAGTGTGAAAAAGTGCATTTTCAGTGCATTAAAGGCTTCAGATTTTTTGAATAATGTCTCATTTGGGGAATAATAAATTCTCTTTTTACTCTTGAGGTGTATCTTTCCACATTGTGTTAAATTGTTCATCTAAGTGTCAAAGCCTTTCATTTTCCCAGCTGTGAATATATTAATGGAATATTTTTCTTGGTTGAAAACACCTTTTTATAACGTGTGCACAATAGTTTAGCTCTTCTTTCCATTCACTATGTAAGAAAACATAGTCCAGAGAGTAAGAAATGGATAAAATGAATGATGTTTTGCTTATAATAGCTCTTGCATGTAGTTACAATAGTAATGAAGTAAGAATAATGTTAGAAAAAGCTTTGAATACTGTCAGAAAATGTTCAAAAGCCCAAGTGTTTGCAGGGTTCTGGTTACCATGGTGACTAAGACTGTGGCAGCAGAATGGAATACTTGGTGGGATTACATAAGGCAGCATCTCGAGACATGTATTAGAAAATACATCTGTGTCTATCAGTGCTACCCCTGACTCGTGGTGCTTTGGGAAAGCAGAGGCCCCCCAGTTACTAATTATTTGACTCCAGAGGAGCAAATAAACAAAGCCAAACAAGCCTTGGAGGCCATTTTTGTATATGTATATATATTTTTTCCTTTTTTCTTAAATTGGGAAGTATATCAAAGTGAAGTGTAAGGGTCTTAAGTAAAAATAATTGCAGAAATTATTTTTATTAAATATGCTCCCAATATTCAAATTAAGAAAAAAATCATCTACAATGCTTCTGTAGAAGCCGATTTTTAGGATGCCCTTGTTCTTAAATAGGAGAGGATAGCTGAGAAATTAATGATTTGATCCATTGATCGCTTTCCCCTTCCCCTACCCTGTCCTTCTTCTTTTCTTTTCTTTTTTCTTTTTTTTTTTTTTGAGACAGAGTCTCACTCTGTTGTCCGGGCTAGAGTGCTGCGGCGTCAGCCTAGTTCACAGCAACCTCAAACTCCGGGGCTCAAGCGATCCTTCTGCCTCAGCCTCCCAAGTAGCTGGGACTACAGGCATACGCCCCCATGCTCGGCTAATTTTTTCTATATATTTTAGTTGGCCAATTAATTTCTTTCTATTTTTAGTAGAGATGGGGTCTCGCTCTTGCTCAGGCTGGTTTCGAACTCCTGAGCTCAAACAATCCACCCACCTTGGCCTCCCAGAGTGCTAGGATTACAGGCGTGAGGCACCGCGCCCGGCCTCTTCTTTTCTTTCCTTCCTTCCTTGCCTCTTCCTTCTCCATCTTCAGAGATTAATATTTTCCTAGAAGCAAGTTCTTCAAACTGGTAATAGTGAAGTGCATATTATTTTAGAGATCATACTCTAAACTATCTATACAAGCTTGTGATATATGCTTTCATTTTATATGGCTTACCACTCACAAGAATTAGACTTGCCATTGAGGTCTACTGCCACCAGAGTGCAGTAAGTATCTTGATTGCATGCTCTAGAAAAGCATTGACTCAGAAATTTAATGTGAGCCACAAATGTAATTTAAAATTTTCTAGCCACATTAAAAAATATAAAAAGAAACAAGTAAAATTAATTTTAATAATTTTTATTTGGTCTGTGTATCAAAAATATTTTATTTCATTATGTAATCAACATAGAAAAATCATTATTATTTTTTAAGAGATGGGGTCTCGCCATGTTGCTCAGGGTAGGCTCAAACTCCTAGGCTCTAGCAATTCTCCTGCCTGCAAGTAGGTGGGACTACAGGCACATGCCACAATGCCCAGCTACAAAAATTACTAATGAGATATTTTATATATTTTTTCCATGCTAACTCTTTGAACTGCAGTGAATATTTTATACTTATATACATTTCAGTTCAGATCAGCTACATTTCAAGTACTCAGTAGCTATGCGTGGCTATTGGCTCAGGCAAAATTCCTCCTAGTTTTAGCTTCTGTTTTCATAATGGCCCACTGTGCTTTCTGATGAAGCCATTATTGGCTATTTTGGGGTTCTCTTCTTCACTGGTCCATCAGAGGTCCTCAGTTGCTTCCTCTCTGTCTTCCTACATAGATGCTGATAGCATGCAGGTCTTTTGGCTGTTGGTAATTTGTCCCTACCCCCCTGTATTTTTGGATTTGACAGATACCATATCACTGTATTAGTTTGCTAGGGCTACCATGATTAAATACCACAGACCGGATGGCTTAAACAACAGAAGTCTATTTTCTCACAGGTCTGGAGGCCAGAAGTCCAAGATCAAGGTGTCAGCAAGTTTGGTTTCTTCTGAAGCCTCTCTCCTTGGATTGCAGATGGCTGTGTCCTTACATGGTCATTCTTAAGTGTGCACATGCCCCTGGCAATTCTCTGTGTCCTAATCTCTTTTTACAAGGACACAACTCAAATTATATTAGGACAGGATTGGTCCGAGTGCAGGTGCAGTGGTGTTCACAACTAATTGATCACAACCAGTTACAGATTCCTTTGTTCCTTCTCCACTCCC
>VBSM01003204.1:3298071-3314379 GCA_008086735.1 Cheirogaleus medius
CGGCACTCTAGCCTGGGCAACAGAGTGAGACCCTGTCTCAAAATAAATAAATAACTAAATAAAAATAAATTGCTGGTGGAAGCTAGTTCAGGGATTGGTTAGGAGAAGGGTATTTGTGGTTAGTTTTGAAGATACTCCAGGTGGAATATAGAGAGAGAAAACAAAAAGGATATATTAAGAACTCTGAAGGATTCATTAAATCCTGAAAACAACCTCATTAGTGTCTATTATTTTGGTTCTACAGATTAAAACCAGCTGGGCACGGTGTCTCATGCCTGTAATCCCAGGACTTTGGAAGGCCAAGGTGGGAGGATCACTTGAGGCCAGGAGTTCCAGACCAGCTTGGGCAACATAGCAAGACCCTGTCTGTATACCAAAAAAAAAAAAATTTCTTTTTTAAATTAGCTGGGTGTGGTGGCATGCACCTGTAGTCCTAGCTACTCAGGAGGCTAAGTGGGAGGATTGCCTAAGCTCAGGTGTTTGAGATTGCAGTGAGCTATGACTGCACTCTGGCCTGGGTGAGATGCCCGTCTCCAAAAAAAAAGCCTAGAAACAAAAAACAAAGCTTTGACAGATAAATAGCCTGTGTTAATACATTGTATTATAATTTGGGAAGTGCTACTACAAAGACGTTTTTCCTCAACGTAGGAGTAAGGATTCCAAACACCGATGAATGCTTGACCCTAGGAATGGAGGAGGCAGCTGGCTTCCTGGCTTCTTGCACTTGTTCTCTTGATTTTCAGAGAAATCTACTTGTAGAGCTCCCATGGGTATCACCACATCTGCAAGATAGTCACAGACATTTGTTAGGACAAGTGAGGCTCCAAAACCCTAGAGGGAAAATGGGATTTAAAATTTGGCAACCTTTTTTCCTATGAGCAAAGTACCATTAGAAAATAGAGCTATTAATAGCTCTCTGTCTAAATGTAACCATTTTATACCTCCCTTGGAGCGGGTTCACAGGAGGAGGAGATGTGTCTAATTCAAACTAGGAGCAATTATTCAAAGCTATTCAGCTTCCTAAGCCATCATTAGGAATGGAACAATGTACTGAATACCTTCTATGTGCCAGCGCCATTCTAGGCACTGGGCTAGAGATGATAGGGGCATGATACAGAGATAAATAGGGGCCCTGTCTTCAAGTAAATCAAGTACTCTTGCACATTTTTTTCTCTCTCATTCAAGAAAAACTTCGCCCGCTTGTCAGTAAACAAAGGAGTTGATATAGTGGGGTAACTAAGATATCCTCCCCTAAAGGAAATACTCAAAGTTATGGCCTGAGCCTGTTTGATGCCCTCAAACTGATAGATCCACTCCTACACCTAATTTTAAAAACGGGATATACTAATAGGTTTAAAAAAATGCTGGTGTTAAGCAAGGAAATGCTCAGGTTGGTTTTGCAAATCTCAAATAGTTTTGTCTAATATATTCATGAACATGGAAGCATGGATTGGAAGAAAGATGTCCCTGTAATATAATCCTTTCTATGTAAACAATAAAGTGTGTGTGGGGCAGTGTGCACTTTGACTAAAAACCTGATTCAGAGAAGTTTGTTTATTCCTTTGCCTTTGACCACAGCATTGTTGGATTTCAGGAGCATCCTAAAACCTGGGGAGCAGAATGAGCTCCCACAAAAGCACTTTACTAATATAGAAAATCTAGGTTGTTATTCCCTTTGGTAGAAAAGAGAGAGCATGGATTAGGAGTTAGGTGGTTTGAATTTGAATCATATTAATAGCTCTACAATTTACTGGCCATGATTCCCAGGCAACTTACTGTGTGTGTGTGTGTGTGTGTGTGTGTGTGTGTGTATGTAGTGTATATGTGTGAATGTATTATGTGTGTGTGCATATGTATGTGTATGCAAATATTTATATAGACATACGTATCCTGGGGAAGTGAAGCATTTAAAGACCAGACTAAGAGAAGCTGGTGAAAGAAATTTTAAGAACAGAAAGAAGACAGCCTTACAAGACGATGAGGAAGTTGTAAGCAGTGTAATGCTGTACAGAATGCTGATATAAGAACCGAAAAGTGCCCAGTGGACTTGGATTTTAGGTGTAGGTAGGCATCAGTGATCTTAGCTGATTCAGTTTAGTAAAGATGGTGGATTCATAGAAACTTGAAAGAAATTTCCTGAGTTTTGACACCCAAATGTTAAATTTGAAACATCTCTGAGAATCAGGTTTACTCATTTGCACTGCATTTCTTTCTGCCATCGTCTCCTGACTTATATTGATAGAGTCGAAGATTTATAGTAAGAGAGAGATTAGTTTCATACTTTTACTTTCCTCTAAAGCTTTGGAAAGAAGAATATGAACAGCCAATTTATAACATAGGTGCCTTTGCAAAATGTGAAATATAAAATCATTTAACGTACGGAGTAATTCATAGAGCCTGATTTAATTTAATCCAGTGGACCATTAATTTCCCATCTCTGCTGACAGTAATAATGACCAAATGATATATTCATAGTTTAAAACCAGAGTCAGACTCTGAATAGTAGAAGAATTTGTCTAAAACTCTCCATGAAGTACCTTAGTTAATTTTAGACTCTAATCATATTAAAATGGTTTGTATATTTGCTGCTATGATATGTCTCATTAGAAAAAGGGTGATCATAGGACTTATAGGAAATTTAGAAAATTTTTAAAATTGTATTTTGAAAAAGAAACTGCTATCTTTTTTTTTTATAATTTTTTTTCTTTCTTTTTTTTTTTTTTTTCTGTTTTCTCAAGATGAATTGCCAAGTCAAGAAACTGCTATCTTTATAACTGATTCCTTGGAGTAGTAGAGATTCTAAGTTCTTTTGAGGAAAATAGCATAGAATTTACCCAACTTTGTTCATAGCTATACATCTGCAAATACTTGTATTAATATATTACAACCTATCATTAGG
Source organism: Cheirogaleus medius (assembly GCA_008086735.1). NCBI lineage: Eukaryota > Metazoa > Chordata > Mammalia > Primates > Cheirogaleidae > Cheirogaleus > Cheirogaleus medius. The sequence goes on from VBSM01003204.1 coordinate 3,300,971, forward strand.
AGCCCTGTTCTAGCATTTTAGATCACCTTCTGTGTACTTTTAGATCACCTTCTATGTACTCATAGAAAATTCCCTGCCCCTCTCTACTGAATACTTGAAATTATACAGTCGAAATAAAACACTGGGTTCTAGTTCTGTTTTCTCCCTTAACAGGATATATTACTGAAATTTTTAAATGTGTCAGTTTTGGAAACTCAAAGGAACTTGCAGGCAAATGCTTACATGAAAGTTTGCCTAAAGGCTTTACATAGTATCTTTAAAGAAGCACCCAATAGATTACAGATGCTCACACCTGTAATCCTAGCACATCTGGGAGGTGGAGGCAGGAGAATCACTTGAGGTCAAGAGTTCTATACCAGTCTGAGCAAGAGCAAGACCTTGTCTCTACCAAAATAGAAAAAAAAATTAGGCGGGTGTGGTGGTACATGCCTGTAGTCCCAGCAACTCAGGAGGCTGCGGGAGGAAGATTGCTTGAGCCCGGGAGTTTGAGGCTGCAGTGAGCTATGATCATGCCACTGCACTGTAGCCTGGGCAACAGAGACTCTGTTTCTGAGACTCTGTCTCAAAAAGAAAAGAAAAAAAGCACCCAATAATTGTCAGTTGTCACAAAGTTGATGTTGCTGACAAATGTTTTTATATAATAATACAGTCTTCCTAACAGCAGCTGCTTCGTAAGAGTCTTAAAAGATTCTGGCAGTAGCTTCCATTTTAAAAATGTCTGATTAAGTCTTCCTAATGCAACCTCATTAGAGATCCATGGAGACAAAAAAGATGAAAACTTGCAATAAATGTGGGAAACTAATATCTATAGTTAACCTATTTCTGTAATCTGAACTGAATTTCTGCTTATCATAAGGATAATGGAAATGGATTTTAAAAAATACAGTTACTAGCTTATTCTTGCTATGTGTACCTGAAAGTTTCAAGTAAGAAAACCTTTCGCTTCCTTATCCATTGTCTTAACATCTCATACCGAAATGCAGATCTTTCTCACTCTTCAATTTCACCTACAGAAATTTACCTTTCATTCATGTCACATAATTATTCAAGCTTATTAGTATGAATATGTTTATTGCAGCATTTTTATTTATTTACTGTTTTGTTTTTTGGTTTTGAGACAGAGTCTTGCTCCGTTACCTGGGCTAGAATGCAGTAGCATCATCATAGCTCACTGCAACCTCTAACTCCTGGGCTCAAGAGATCTTCCTGCCTCAGCTTCCCAAATAGCTGGGACTACAGACGTGCACCACCACACCCGGCTAATTTTTTGTATTTTTTATAGAGATGGGATCTCATTCTTGCTCAGGCTGGTCTTGAACTCTTAGCCTCAAATAATCTTCCCCACTTGGCCTCCCAGAGTGCTAGAATTATAGTTGTGGTCCGTCATGTCCAGCCTATTGCAGCATTTTTACAACAGAGAAAAACAAGGAAGAACATAAATGTTCATCAGGAGGGTATTGGTTAAGTAAATTGGTTCATTATATATTACTTTGTACATGATAAATATTGATATAATTCTATATATATTAAAAAAACCTGATATATTGTTAAATTAAAAAAATGTGTTGTATAATTTTATATATAGTTTGATCCCCTTTGCGTAAAATAATGGAAAAACTCACATACATAGTTAAATGTGCATAGAGAAATTATTCTCAGTTGTGGTCATTTGTGGGGACTAGACTTGAGGGGAAAAGCAATAGTGTATTTTTTTTACTTCTTTATACACTTTGAAGCATTTTTGTTTTCTGAGAGACTTATATTATTTTCAAAATTGAAAAAAAAGAAACAAGGTCTCTGTGATATATTGTTTATAAAATGATTCCCTTTCCTCTATCCCTGGCTGTGAATAGTTCCCTCCCACACTGCCCTTGGGCTTGGGCTGTGAGATTTGCTTTGGCCAATGGGACAGTAGCAAATATGATGCAAAAACTTGAAAAGAAAAATGTACATTAGAGCTTGTCCTCCCTTTTACTGCTCTTGGGATCCTTGCAACCAATCCTCATGTAAACAAAACCAAGTTAACCAGCTGGATGACGAGAAACACGTGGCCAAGCCAACAACTGCTGGACATTTGAGGGATGCCTCCGACCACTGGCCGTCCAAGTTGCATGAGTGTGAGGTCTGGCTGAGACCAGCTCAGATTGCTAACCCACAAAATCACTACTGAATAAATGGTTTTCGTTTGAGGCAGCTGAGTTTTGAAGTGGTTTATGCAGTGAAGGTTAACTGATAAAGTCTTCAACAATAACGTCAGCATTTGCCCTTCTGTGTTTTTACCGCTTTATGAGACAGCCAGATTACTATTCCTAAAGATAAGTTTAAGCAGAAATCATGGGGGGAAATAAATATTGTCCCTACCACATTATACATACTGGGAGCTATAAAACTCATGAGTAAAGCATAATTTGTTGAGATAGATATGAAGAATTTTTTGACAATTGGTAGGTTTTTTTTTTTAAATTTCTTTTTTAGACAGAGTCTCACTCTGTTGCCCGGGCTAGAGTGCCGTGGCGTTAGCCTAGCTCACAGCAACCTCAAACTCCTGGGCTCAAGCGATCCTTCTGCCTCAGCCTCCCAAGTAGCTGGGACTACAGGCATATGCCACCATGTCTGGCTAATTTTTTCTATATATTTTTAGTTGGCCAATTAATTTCTTTCTATTTTTGGTAGAGATGGGGTCTCGCTCTTGGTCAGGCTGGTTTCGAACTCCTGACCTTGAGCGATCCTCCCGCCTCAGCCTCCCAGAGTGCTAGGATTACAGATGTGAGCCACCACGCCTGGCCGGTAGGTTTTTATGTATCCATTGGTTCATAGTGTCAGAGAACCAAACTGTAGGGACATGTGCATGTCCCTCCTTCATCCAGCTGATCTGACACTAGATGATGTACCTGTTCAACTAATTGTGCTAGGAGCTGCAATCAGTGTGTAGATCTAAGAAAGGGATTTGATTTATCCTTCCCCTCAGCCAAGAGACATATTCTAGGAAGAAGAATTAGCAAACGTACAGCCTGGGTAGACCATACCTTGTTCTAGGAAGGATGAGTCAAATCTCTGAATGGGCTTATTTCAAAAATGAAAATAATCACTCCCTCATAACATGCCCCCCTCCACACACACCCACACATACAACAAGGGAATGAAAACATCTTCCTTGAGACTCAGACCTCTGAAAATTATTAGTAACAGAAACCATAAGAAAATTTTGGAAAATTGTTTGTCTTCTGCAATAAAGTGCCACAGATCAAAGCATCTATGAAAAGAACATAAAACTGTAAGAAGAGAACAGGTTAAGGTTAAATAAGACATGAGAGACTTTCAGAAAAGCAAAAATGCAGCATCAGGATTACAATTCACAGCAAAGACAATAAAGAATAGAACTGATACTACTTAGAAACATGAAATTAATGATGTTCAGGAAGAATTGGAGATGATCTCAGTATCTAAAGAGAAAATGATGAATATGGAGTCAAGAGAATAAAGATGATATAGCTGAAGAATTATCAGTATTTTTGATGGAAAAACCAGAAAAATTGGAATAGAAAAAGTAAAGATGAAATCAGAAAACATTTTGCAGCATTTGGAAAAACATCTAGGTAAGCAGATCAAGAGGACATATTCAGAAAACATGCTCGTTTGGAGGAAAAATTGTTTGGAGATGCACAGCTGTGTGTTGGAAATAGCAACTAAAAAGGAAATCATAAATTAGAATGTCATGGTATTCTAGGGCTGGTGAATTACCCACATGCACTGCACCCAATTCATCACAATAAAACACTTTAGCAAAACCTACCAGGTTGAACTAGCCACACTGAAAAACTTTAGTTTTAGTGATGCTTAAAAAGCAAACACTTTCATTTGTATTGTTATTTTTTACTTTGATAGCCCAAAATTAGGCACAAGAAATTCTTTGTAAAACCCTTTCCTCAGGCAGTTAGATTACTAATAGTTTTGGACAGTCAATGAAATAGAAATACAACTTCTTTATTTAAAGCAACAAAGTAAATATGACTAGAAAACAGTCTGGCAAGAAATATGCTAAAATATTAATTGTAATTGGGTAGGTCATGGGACTGTTCTCTTTCATCTTTTTTAATTAATACATTTATTTTAAACTTATTTTTCAAAGTATATATGTATACACATATGCACAGTTCTATGCTTGTAAACAAATGAGAATTCTCCAGAATGGAGAACTGAGTTACTAGGAGAAGTAGGAGAGACTTACTTTTTATCGTATACACATCTTTTGTCCTCTTTGAATTTTGTATTATGTGTATAAATTACCCATTCAAAAGATGAATGAAAATATAATCTCAAAATGAAAAAATTGGTTTTAGGGTGGGCCTGGTGGCTCATGCCTGTATTCCCAGCATTTTGGGAGGCCGAGGAGGGAGGATAACCAGAGGCCAGGAGTTGCGAGACCAGCCTAAGCAAGAGCAAGACCTCATCTCACTAAACATAGAAAAATTAGCTGGGTGTGGTGGTGCACACCTATAGTCCCAGCTACTCGGGAGGCTGAGGCAGGAGGAACAATTGAGCCCAGGAGTTTGAAGTTGCAGTAAGCTATGATGATGCCACTGCACTCTACCCAGAGCGACAGAGCATGACTCTGTTTCCAAAAAGAAAAAAAGTTAAATTTCAAAGTGAAAACTTTAAACAGAAAACAATACTATTGTGTGATGAATTCTTTAAAAACACACAAAAAAAGCACTAACTATAAAGATTGGTACATTTGATAACTATTCATTAAAAAACCCCAGTCAATAAAAATGGGATGATAAGTCATAGAGTAGGAGTATGCTGCTTTGTATAAATCCACAAATTCATTAGTTATATTATCTGCTTTCTAAGTTATTGCAGGCAAATACAGATTTACCATTGCATTATATAGACCATGGTTTTTGCAGCCTTCATTAACAGTTACTTGCTACTCAATCCCAATGCAAGTATGGTATGTTTGTTATGGCAGTAACCTATTCTTGTTACCAGTTTCTGTACTAGCTTTTCCTAAATAGGGCTGCTGTAACAAATAACCCCAAAGTTTTAGTGCTTTACTACAAGAGATTCATTTCTAGCTCCCATGTTAGCCACAAGTTGTCTGCAGTTTTTCCCCCACTAAATATGTCTTATTCTGTGTTCCAGGCTGAAGAGTAGCCCTATGTTTGTGTTAGGTCAGAGGGGAAAATAAAAATTCTGAACCATGCAATGTCCTTTACTCTTCTCCTCAGATATGGTATAGATAACTTACAATTATATTTCACCGGCCACAGCAAGTTAACATGGCCAGGTCCAATGTTTGTATGGTAGAGAGTATTTGTCCCTAAAAGACATGTGCTATAAGTCACCAGCACCAAGGACTGGGATGTATATTTCTCTTATAGGGAGGGGATAGAATAGAAAACAATAATACCACCTGTACATCCACTTCCAGATATATTCCCTAAAGCAATATTTTTCACACTGCTGAGTTCTTAGTCGAAGATAAACATTTGGAAGTTATCAGTATATAAGTGAGTGTGAAAAAGATCAGCCAGAGAGAGGGAAGAAAGTGCTAGAAACCTCCTGGGGGAGGCATCTGCAGAGAACACTGAGAGTGAACAGTCAGAAGCGTGAGGAAGAACGGGAAAGAACATGTCCTGGATCTTGTTATGGTACTATTTCTCTGCCAAAAATTGTAACTTTTTTAAAAAAAAAAGAACACCTGAATGCAAATTCTTTAAATCTGTCTGGTTTGTACCATCACAAGACTTAATTTCAAAATAGTATAAGAGATTTAAGATTAATATATGCTTATTTATTATTACAGGGATTTGCCGCAATATGGACAGAAACAATGGCAGTCTTATTTTGGAAGAACTTTTGATGTTTACACCAAACTCTGGAAGTTCCAGCAGCAGCATCGGTAAAGGAATTTTATAGTTAAAGGAAAGTAAAAGCTCATTATATAGTCACAGTTTTGATCTTTAGTACCTCAGTGCTTTTTATTTGGGTCTTTTTAAATAATATAGTTCATCTTTATGACCCAAATAAAAACAAATTTATTTTTTATTTATTTAAGATTTTAAAATGTAATGTTCTTATCTGATTTTTTAAGACAATGTTACATTTTTAATGGTTCAGATGAACTCTAACATAAGTGAGATGATTCATGGTTTCATTCTAAAATACATGTTCTTTATTAGCCAAAGGCTATTATGTGTGTGTTGCTTGTAATTTTAATGGACATAGCTCAAAGTAGTTTCTTTTTATATTTGAACTTATTTAAATAGACATTTAATAAATGCTTTTTGAATTTAATTGAATGATTATGTTGAAATCTTATGAAAAATTCATGAGCTTTGATGAATTGGATGGTATTTTATTCTATTGAATTTATAGATTTGGTTATTTTTGAAATTTATAGTCTCTTATTTCTGTTTTCTTGTTTCCATTATAAAACAGACAAGTCTTGGATAATCGGTATGGCTTGAAGCGGTGGCAAATAGGGGAAATTGCTTCCAAGATTGGGCAGCTATACTACCATTATTAGTAAGTGCATTGTACATGGAAAGAGTGAAGTGTTGTCCTGGTTAAAACACAGCATGCAGGCCGGGCGTGGTGGCTCACGCCTGTAACCCTAGCACTCTGGGAGGCCGAGGCGGGTGGATAGCTCAAGGTCAGGAGTTCGAAACCAGCCTGAACGAGACCCTGTCTCTACTAAAAATAGAAAGAAATTAATTGACCAACTAAAAATATATACAGAAAAAATTAGCAGGGCATGGTGGCGCATGCCTGTAGTCCCAGCTACTCAGGAAGCTGAGGCAGGAGGATCACTTGAGCCCAGGAGATTGAGGTTGCTGTGAGCTAGGCTGATGCCACGGCACTCTAGCCTGGGCAAAAAAGTGAGACTTTGTCTCAAAAAAAAAAAACAAAAAAAAAACCCCAGCATGCAGAAGTATGTGTAGTACACTCACTTGTTAGGCGTGAATACAATAAGTTACAAATGAAACCCTAATAGTTCAGACCAGATTGATCAAGACAGCATCATCAAACCAGCTGCAATAGCTCATACCTGTCATCCCTGCTACTTGGGAGGTTGAGGCAGGAGGATCTCTTGAGGCCAGCAGTTCAAGACCAGCCTGGGCAACATAGTGAGATCTTGTGTCTAAAAAATATAATAATTAGGTGGATATGGTGAATGTACCTGTAGTCCCTGCTACTTGGGAGGCTAATGTGGGAGGATCACTTGAGGCCAGGAGTTTGAAACCAGCCTGGGTGATACAGCATGAACCCATCTGTGTGTGGGAGAAAAAAAGACATTATGAAATGACCTTCCATAATCAAAGTAATATTTGCTTCAAAGGCTTACCTTCCAAACAGTTCATTTAGTCAGACTCATTTGTAACTTAAAGGAGTTTGATTTCTGTTTTAGATAAATGACAAATAATAGATGAATTTATAGTTCTTATGGCTTCACTTAAGTCTTAATACTATGGAGAGATATATTGTAACTTGTATATATTATAACTTGTATGTATGAATGAATGGTTGTCAGTAAGATGCTTTTAAAAACTCATACTTGTAGGATATGTTGTTTGAAGGGTTACATGAGATAAATAAAGGTACTTTTGATTATATCCTTAGAGCAATAACATCTATATAGTCCCACTCTTGAGTCAAGGAAAGAAGAGAACTCCTTTTAGGAGTCTACATTTCATTATCATGAAGTAATATCAGGTATACAATAAAAAAGGCTTGGGGGCCAGGTGCGGAGGCTAATACCTGTAATCCTAGCACTTTGGGAGGCCAAGGTGGGAGGACTGCTTGAAGCCAGGAGTTCAAGACCAGCCTCAGCAATACAGTGAGATCCCATCTCCACAATTAAATTTAAAATTAGTTGAGTGTGGTGGTGCACACTTGTAGTCCCAGCTACTTAGGAGGCTGACATAGCAGGATCACTTGAGCTCAGGAGTTGGAGGTTGTAGTGAGCTATGATGACGCCACTGTACTCTAGCCAGGGCAACAGAGCAAAACCTTGTCTCCAAAAGAAAAAAAAAAAAGGCTTGGGCTGGGTGCCAGGGCACATGCCTATAATCCTAGCACTCTGGGAGGCTGAGGCAGGAGGATTGCTTGAGATCAGGAGTTCGAGACCAGTCTGAGCAAGAGCAAGACCCCATCTCTACCAAAAATATCATTATTACTATTTTTATACATTTTAAGGGTGATATGATTACTGCCTTGCTGGTTCAAATTTAGGACAGTCATTCCTATCACCTTATATAGGGACTAGAGAAATATGAAACAAGTATTTATCATGGTGAAGAGTTTCTGACTGCCATATTAAAAAAATTTTTTTCTCATAGCTTACGTACATCTGAGACCAGCTATCTGAATGAGGCTTTCTCCTTCTATTCTGCAATCAGACAGAGATCGTATTATTCTCAAGTCAATAAAGAAGACAGGTATGCATCTACTGTGTTTTTAGGAAGTTGAGGATTAAACACTGAAAACCTTTAGTCTGTTTGAAAATTGTGCAGAAAAGCACGTTTGTTTATAACTTACATTCATTAAACAGGCTTTAATGAGTGCCTACTATTTAAGACCTTCTAAAAAGTATACAGAGGTACATGTTACCTAAGAGCAGTAAATGTTATAGATCAGGCGTCCTCAAACTACGGCCCGCGGGCCACATGTGGCCCGCCCAGGACATTTATCCAGCCTTCCGGGTGTTTTTGCCACCGCTGTCTGTCCTGCTTAGCAGCCGAGTCGTCCTTGGCCCACAGTGCGCACTCTCCAATGGTCTGAGGGACAGTGAACTGGCCCCCTGTTTAAAAAGTTTGAGGACCCCTGTTATAGATGATGGCCAGGCACGGCGGCTCACACCTATAATCCTAGCACTTTTGGAGGCCAAGGTGGAAGGATCACTTGAGGCCAGGAGTGGAGACTAGCCTGAGCAAGAGTGAGAACCTGTCTCTACAAAAAAATAGAAAAAGTAGCTGGGCGTGGTGTTGTGTGCCTGTAGTCCCAGCTACTCTGGAGGCTGAAGCAGGAGGATCACTTGAGCCCAGGAATTTGAGTATGTAGAAAGCTATGATGAGGCCACTGCTCTCCAGCCTGGGAAACAGAGCAAGACCTTGTCTCAAAAAAAATAAATAAAGATATTGATGTTGTAATGATGTCACAATACCAAAGGAGGGTTAGAGTTACTGCTTTATAAGAGAGTGGGGTCACATAGGTTTCACAGAAACAAAATGACTCCACCATGAGGTTTAGCTAATAGCATTTTGTCTTTTTAGCCTGTGTAATCTTAATTCATATATCTTCAAAAGCCTGTTGACAGCTGTAATGTAGGACTAGAGAAAAGGCTGCTAATGCTGTTTGAATTTTTTTTTTTATAAACCCAGGACTGTTTTGCAGTTGTGTAACTCTACTGTTGGAAAAAAATATGTAGAATTCATTCATTCCCAATAAAAATCTATTGAACACATATCTGGTACTGTAGCAGATACTTGAATGGGAGAGGAAAAAAGAAAAGAAGGGATGCTAGTTCCCTTTCAGAAGATTATCTTCTAATGGGGCTTACAGACATATTTGGTGTACCCATTGATTGTGATTTTGTTAATTCCAGATGAGTGTGGAATTGTGGAAGAAATCAGGGATCTGCTGAAGAATCTTTCTTGCTAGCATTCTGAGAATTGTTGGAAGAGAAAGTTCAGGCATAGAAGATCTGAATGTTTTCTCTACTCCCAGCAACAGAACTCTTAGTTGTTATATGGTGAAAAGATTATATTCTCTTAGCAATAGAAGAAAACAGTTTTGACATGTTTTTCTGGGGAACACTTTGTGGTTGACTTTTGTAATCTTTCCAGCTAAACAGTGACATTTTTGGAAAAGTACCACTTTTGTAAATCCCCTTCATTCCCGTCTACACGTTGTTTAGACCTGTGCAGGGGAGTCTGCGCAGCATGAGTGAGGGGTGTCTGTGCTGGAGTCTGCATTTTCCTCTCCTGTCTTTTTGTTATCTCCTACCATCATCCTTCCATCAGAAGTTCCCCCAGTTACTTTTCCCTCTGGTTTTTCTATGGTTTGCTTCACATATTTTCGCTATAGATATATTTCCACCAAACCTAATTTTTAAAAACTTTGTTATACTATTTGTATTAGTTCTTGGTGAGATAAATCATATATTAAAAAATGCAAAAGGGCTATATAACATTTTATCAGCATTAAAAAAGAATACATACAAGCAAAGAACTATTTTAAGCAATAGCAAAATACCTTGTATAATTCACTTTTCTGCGTTTTCTAATTTGCCAAAAGGAAAATTGGCCTTGGGCCCCTTGGCTTAAAACATAACAGTTTGATTTATTGCAGTTACTTTCTGCCTTAATAGCAAACACCACCTTGAATTGTTTTCCTGTGCTGTTTCCTAGTGTAGGACAGATTAATAGAGGTAGGATTATTTGGAAACAGGATGACAAAATCTCTTGCACTGGGCCAGTAAATTAGAATCAAATTACACAATTCGGTATGTAGAACCTTGACCTTGTTGTGTGTGCTCAGAAAAGGCTTTGTTCAGTTGGCAGATTCTTTGTTTCTTAGTTCACACAGGGCAAGGGGGCCTGTCAAGATAGCAATCGGGAACAGCTGCTAAAATCAATAACCAGTAGATAAAACCAAGTAAGAAAATATTCCACAATTTCACAGTGTTTAAAAGGCAAACATTTTCTCTCCTCAAAAGGAACAAGTTCTCTCTGCACTGTCTCAGCACCTAAGGATTATGTTGAGGCCAGGAGAAATGATACATTCCAGCAGTCACCAAGGTGACTACTACCTGTCACTAAGCATAGTCAACACTCAGAAGAGTCTCATTCCATGGGCCCATCCTGCTTGGGAGAGGTGTTACCATACGACCACTCATCCAAGGACCTACAAACCCCAACTCTGTTGCAGATGGCCAAGGCTGAACCTAGTCAGAGTTAGATATGGAGAAGGTGAAGTTTCTGAGTACACAAGAGGTCGCAGGGAGATGTTGCAGTTAGCCACCTGGAAGAACGGAGTTTCTCAGGCAGTTAAAGAGTCAGTGTCTTATAGGTAGTGGGCCTGGTAGGTTGGACAAAGTGGAATTCTGGAGTCCAGAGTTTGTCAAGAGCATCATAATTTCAACTTTAGTGGTGACAGTATTGACGTTTTTTAATGTGGGAAATATGAATCTGAAATTGATGGCTTTGGCAGTTCACAGTGGTGGTATTGATGATAACAAGGGCTTGATGTGGACCCTTCCAGTGAGGGTCACACTTCTTCTTGTGCAGTTTGATAAGGAGTCAGCCAACAGGCTATGACTTTATATTCCTGTAGTGTTTTACATGCAATGTTCATTTAATGCGAGGATAGATAGACAAACTATGGCCTACATGCCAAATTGGGCCCATGGCCTGTTTTTGTACTTGTTGGCAGCTTAGAATTGTTTTTACATTTTCGAATGGTTGTGAAAAAGGAAAAGATGAATATGCCACAGGCATCAAATATGGCCTGCAAATCTCAAAATATTTACTATCTGGCCCTTTATGGAAAGTTTACTGGTTATATAATTCATGATCTGTCGATTCATAGAACCTGTTTTATCAAAAAATTAATGGAATTAAGTCATTTATATTTCAGGTATGAATTGACATTGTCCTTCTACTAATTTTATTTGTTTTGAATTCCACTCCTGACAGCGTGGTAGGCTAGATAACCTAAAATACTATCAGTTCCAAAACACCTAGAAATGCTGGATAAAATAGAACAGTCACCCCTTTAAATGGACAGCATAGCTGTCAAGAAAATAAGGAAGTCCCTAGTTCATTTGCTCGTTGCCATGGTGACCTCACAGGGGAGTAGTTGATTTTGGTGACATAAAAGAACAATGAAGAGGAAAATTACAACTAGAAGAAGGGGTAATATACAAGAAGGATTGATGAACAAAAAGTATCCCCTTGTATCCTAAAACACATATGTTATGAGACAGTAATAAATGGCTCACTGAAGTTATTAAAATAAAATGGGGCCAAATCTTGGATAACAATAGCATTGAGAGAAGAAAGAGGATGAAAAATTAAGTCATTCTAATAAGATCCATTTATTGCTCAGAAAAAGCATAGAGTAGTTTGTTAATATTCTAAGAAAAATATACTTAATATAAGGAGAATGTGTCACTTTAGAACAGATAGACTGAATCGTTATAATGGAAGACAGGAAAGGAAAATATACCCCAAAAAGCATAAATAGCACAAAATAATAAAGTAGAAACAAGTCCAAATATGGTGGTAATCAATGAGTGAAAGTGATATAAACTTTCCATTTAAGAGACAGACATTGTCAGTATGCCTTTTTTAGAAAAACCCAGTAACATACTCTTTCTAAGAGATCATTCAAAGATATAAGGTACGTAAAAAAAAGATAAATAAGACAGATACTAAGGGGGAAAATATGCCAATACATACTATTTTTATTTAAGGCAGAAAATATTAAGGATAGAGGTTTACTCCATAATGATAAAAGGAACAATTAAGGAAAATAGAGAAATTCTAAACTTATATATAACCAATAATGTAGCATTATAATAAAGCAGAAAGTAAAGAAATTAATAAATGGTCTAATGTATATAGGAATTTTTGATCTACTGTATTTAATACCTTATATATCAAGAAGATAAGAAATTAAAATATGAGTAACAAAAACTTGTTCCAACTTACAGAAAACTGTATACAACAATAAGTAAATGTATGTTATTTTCAAGCTTATATGAAACTTTTGTGAAGTTGACTTGTATTTGCCACAAAACAAATTTAATACAAGGTTCAATAAATTTTCAATTATGTGTTGTCTAACCATTGTATGATTCCATCATACACAAGAATAAAACAGAATTTAAGAAATTTGTCAGTTAGTGATACATTTCTAAATAACTTATTCAAAGAAGAATTTTTAAAAAGTTTTATTGTAGAAAGTGTCAAACATACACAAAATATACTGTTGTAAAGTAATGTGATGTGGGATATGGAAAGCAGGAAGTGGAAGTTGAAATTGTCAGATTTGAATTGATAAGGGGTAAGTGTAAAGTGTCAAGCTTGAACAGGTACAATATTGACTGTAAATGGCATTTGATAAGTTTAGAATACACATTACTACTCCTAGCAATCACTAAAAGAACAATAACACAGAATAGGTATAACTAAGAAGCCAATAGATGATATAAAAAGGAACATTAAAAAATATTTGGTTAACCAAAAAGAAGGTAAGAAAGAAACAAAAGAGGAACAACAAAAAGAGAAGAGACAAATAGGAAACAAATAGCAAGGTGGTAGACACAAACCTAGCCAAAACGGTAACAATATTAAATGTAAACAGTACAAGGTAGAGATCGTCAAAGTGGGTAAAAAAAA
>VBSM01003204.1:3314479-3338765 GCA_008086735.1 Cheirogaleus medius
AAAAAAAAAAAAAAAAAAAAAAAAAAAGACAGATAATTGAAAGTAGACAGATGAAAAAAGATACAGTAAGCATGAGAAAGCTGGCTTGATTGTTAATATTAGAAAAATGAGATTTCAAGACAAAGGATGTTCTTCCTGGAATTCTTTTCACTTCATATTTTCCGTAGTCTTTTACTCATCCTTGCTATCTTAACTTAAACATTTAGCACTTTCTCTAGAAATCCTTTTCTCACCCAGGATCGAGTCTTTTGGACTCAAAATAGCATCGTTTATTTCTCCTGTTATTATATTTATTCCACTATGTTTTAAGTATTTATCTGTCTCCTGTATATTTTAAGTACTTTTCTGTCTGTCTGTAAGATCTGTGAAGAAGGGACTCTGTCTATAGATTTTTTAAAAACCTTTTACTCTTAGCATTTTCTCTTAGCATTTGGCATAGTGCCTACACTCCTAAGTTCTCAATAGATATTTATTGAATGAATGAATATGCGGATGAACAGCTTAATGAATCAATAAGAAATATGTCAAAAAGACTGTATGATTATATATGGAAATGTTTAATCACTGCAAAAAAGATGAAAAGAATTTTAAAAGCCCTCAGACAATTGGAAAAATCAAAAAAGCTTCTTTTTTAACCTAATGAGTTATTTTTTATTTATCTATCATAGACCTGAGTTGGTAGTTAAGAAGCTACGGTACTATGCAAGATTTATAGTAGTTTGTCTTCTTCTCAACAAAATGGATGTTGTGAAGGATCTGGTAAAGGTAAATGTGCTTTAAAGTAATTAGAATCCTAATCTCTAATTGTATATGGATAATTGTATTTCTTAAAAATAGATTTTAGGTTAAAATAATTTTGATGTATCTAAATACAACATTTGAAGTATAATAACTTGTGACATAGGTTATGATAGAAAATATTTCCCACTCTCTTCATATGATAATACATTCACACTAATCAAAGATAATTATCTTAATTCCTTCCTTTTGTCCCTTTAGCATGTTTTTACATTTCATAGCCCATCAATGGATGGCTGAGAAATGCAAGTGGAAAAAAGTATTTAGTTTAAGAGAAAATAATTGGAAGTTGAGGTCATGAAAAAATACATAATGTTTTATGGAGGTATTGTAAATGAATTTTAGTTTTTCTGTCACTCTACAGAAGCTATATCAGTCTCTCTTTCATTAACTCAGGTAGTTAAGGGCTAACTGTATTCAGGATCCACTTAATATCTGTAATTATTGCATAATAAATTCTGGTTGTACTCTGTATTCAATAGTTTTGTTGGCATACTTCTTAATTTTTCTTTCAAGTATAACATGCCAGTTTTGACGAGGCCAAGAGGAGTAGCTCAATGTACTCCTTTTCTGTCTTCCTCTATGCATAGCTACTAATAAGACTATTTCCAAAAAACAGTATAAGTCCAAAGATAATCGGGATATATTCAATTTTTTAATTTGCTTCTGACTTTTCTATTAATTGATTGCTGACGTAGCACTGAGTAGGAAATGGATCTCTATAAAGATCTTATTTGATGTGTATCATTCTGGAGTTTCAAATTTTGAAGAAAATCCATGTAGTTTTTATTGTTTGTTTTTGGTTATATTTGGAACTGTCTATTGATGATAATCAAACTTCTTAACTGTATCAGTTTCTGTCAGAAATACGGTATAGTATAGGTATGTATTTTTATGGGATTTTTAGTAACACTTTTTTTAATGATATTTTAAAATCAGGAATTGTCAGATGAAATTGAAGATTATACTCACCGCTTTAATACTGAAGATCAAGTGGAATGGAACTTGGTGCTTCAAGAAGTAGCAGCTTTCATTGAGGTCAGTTTTTGCCTAGAGAGGTAGATCAGAATTATGAATAAATAAATGGCTCTGTGGCTTATGTTTTTGTTGTGTGTATATATCAAGAAGAAGCATTAACTTATATTGATATTTTGTCTTGGTCATTAACTTCTTACTGCCTTTTTCTTCAGGCGGACCCTGTAATGGTGTTGAATGATGATAATACCATTGTTATCACATCTAATCGCCTGGCTGAAACAGGAGCCCCATTGCTCGAACAGGGCATGATCGTGGGACAGTTGTCTCTGGCTGATGCACTCATTATTGGTAATTGTAATAATCAGGTAAAGAATTGTGAAGGAATTATGCTTAAAATTTGCTTTGAAACATAATGCTCTTGATTATCATGGCAGGAATAATAAGGATATTGATTTCTTTGTAAATATCCTGACATCCATCTTTGAGGAAATGGTTAATTAAATTATGATATGTGCGTATAAGGAATATATTATAGGCATTTAAATGGTTTAGAAAGAATTTTTAATAACTAGGAAACTCATGATATGGTAAATGAAAATAAATTTTCTGGGAAGCTATGTAAACAGAATTATTTCATATATGTTAGCATGTCTATATACATATATGTACAGGAAGAAGACTAGGAAGTAATTTACAAATATCTAAAAGATTTATTCCTGAATAGCAGAATTATACGTGATTTTTATGTTCTTCTTTACAACTTTCTAAAGTTTCCTAAATTTGTATATATTGCTTTTCCAGTTGGGAGTTGTTTTTGAGTACATTTGTCAAAACTGAATTTCAAATATTTTTTATTTTTTATTATTTTTTTATTTTTTGAGACAGAGTCTCACTCTCTTGCCTGGGCTAGAATACTGAGGCGTTAGCCTAACTCACAGCAACCTCAAACTTCTGGGCTCAAGTGATCCTCCTGCTTCAGCCTCCTGGGTAGCTGGGACTACAGGCACGTGCCACCATGCCGGCTAATTTGTTTGGCTAATTTCTTTCTATTTATGGTAGAGACAGGGTCTCCCTCTTGCTCAGGCTGGTCTCGAACTCCTGAGCTTAAGCAATCCTCCCCCCTCGGCCTCCCAGAGTGCTAGGATTATAGGCATGAGCCACCACGCCCAGCCTTAAATACTTTTTAAATGACAGAATAGTCCCATAATGTTGAAGATTTAATGTACTGGAAATGTCATTTACTGGAATTTATTAGACGTTGGAAAAGTTACCAGAAGACATTTTTCTATTTGTGTTATTTACACAAGTTTTAATTTTGAATCCTATCCTCACACCTGTCATTTTTGTTATTGTTAAATTATTCTAGTACTCCTCCATTTTTGGCTTTTATAGCCATTATTTTGCAAATTTCTACCGTAAAACTTTTTTGAGGCCAGATGTGATGGTTCATGCCTGTAACCCTAGCACTTTGGGAAGCCAAGGTGGGGTGATTGCTAGAGGCCAGGAGTTGGAGGTCAGCCTGAGCAACATAGCAAGACCCTATCTTTACAACAAATTTTTAAAATTAGTTGGTTGTGGTGGTACACTCCGCTGGTCCCAGCAACTTGGGAGGCTTTTTTGACTTGGGAGGCTGAGGCAGGAGGATCGCTTGAGCCCAAGAGGTTGAGGTTGCCATAAGCTATGATCCAGCTACTGCACTCTAGCCTAGGCAATAGAGCCAGACCCTATCTGAAAAACAAACAAACAAACAAATGAACCAGGCACAGTGGCACATGCCTGTAGTCCTAGCTACTTGGGATGCTGAGGTGGGAGGATCCTTTGAGCCCAGAAGTTTGAGACTAGCCTGGGCAACATAGCAAGACCCCAACTCTACCAATAAAAACCCCAAAAACTCCCAACCAAATGAGATATCACCCACCCAAATGGCTAAAACAAAACAGACCAAGAAATTAATAATAGCATATCCTGACAATATTGTATAAAATTAAATATCTCATACTTTGTTGGTAGAAGTGTAAATTGGTAATATCCACTTTAGAAAAATATTAGGCATTATATAGTATACCTAAATATATGCTGTACTATATAATAGGTACTAACCCTATGACCAAGCAGTTCCACTATTTTCTTATTAATTTGTAGGAGTTCCTAATATATTCTTTTTTTTATTTTTTATTTTTGAGTCAGAGTCTCACCCCGTTGCCCGGGCTAGAGTGCCGTGGCGTCGGCCTAGCTCACAGCAACCTCAAACTCCTGGGCTCAAGCAATCCTTCTGCCTCAGCCTCTCAAGTAGCTGGGACTACAGGCATGCATCACCTTGCCCAGCTAATTTTTTCTATATATTTTTAGTTGGCCAATTAATTTCTTTCTATTTTTAGTAGAGATGGGGTCTCGCTCTTACTCCTGACCTTGAGCGATCAGCCCGCCTCGGCCTCCCAGAGTGATAGGATTACAGGTGTGAGCCACTGCACCTGGCCAGTTCCTAATATATTCTGCATGAAAGGCCTTTGTCAGATTTGTATATTGAAATACCCTCTCCTACTCTGTGGCTTGCCTTTTATTCTCTTCTGTTATCTCCTCTCTGTCTCTCTCTCTTTTTATACATTAATTAAAATATTTATTGAGCACCTACTCTATGCTAGACCTGTTCCCAATACTGGGCTTCTGGTGAACAGAAGTCCTTAATTTTAATGTCCAATTTATAAATTTTTTCCTTTCTGGTAAGAGCTTTTTTGGCGCCCTATTTTGAGAAATCCTTGCCTACTATATATGTAGTCATGAAGATAATTTTTTATTATTATTATTTTCTAAAACCCTTATTATTTTGCCTTTCACATTCATATCTACGGTCTATCTGGAATTTATTTTGATTGCTTCTCTTATTTATTTAAGCATATAGAATAAACTTACACGTTATATATGACTTTTTATATTAATAGTTCTATTTCAATTGCTTATTGTGTCTGTTAACTGAACCAGAGATGCCTTTTTTCTTCATGAGTTTTATGATTTTTGGTTGTGGGCTCTTTCTGGCTGTAATTCAGTCAGCTAGAATTCTTTGAGACCTGCACTGAGAATGCCTTCTTCCCATGAGAATCTGCATTAATTTTTCCCCCAAACTTGGAGGCACTATCAATTTTTCTTCTCTTTAAATGAAAAACCTTAAGATGTTTGGACCATGCAAATAGTATTAATTCAGATTTCCAAACCACATGAGAGCCAGCCCATGGCTGTGAGTTCTTAGGGGAGACTTTTCTTCATCTCTCCCCAGAGCAAGGGCCAAGGAATATTTGTTTCTTTCATTTCTCTCTCTTTGGAGCAGATTTGTTTCTAGTATACTCCTCCTCTGAGGCCGTATCCTTTTGTGCTTCCAGCTTTAGCTGGGCATGGCTGTATGTGTGGGACAGGGCATCTCCCAGCCAGTTCTTCCCCAGGACCCCTGTGCTGTCCTTACTATAGGACAGCTTAAGGCTTTAGAGCCCACTCACCCTCTAAACCTCTTCTCCTTCTTTAATCCTGGCCTCTTAGGAAATCCTTTACTCTCATGTAAGCTCATTTCTGCATTTCAAAGGATAGAGCTGTTGGATTTCTAACCTTTATATTGCTGGAAACAGAAGATATATTTTTACTTTTTGTTATAGGGATGACTATTTTGTTTTCTTATATGAAAATATGACTTTGATAATGCTAATCTGGTAATGAACTATAGAAATAATCCCTCAAGTATGGTCTTACAATGATAATCTATTAATGACTCATAGCAAGAGACTTAGAGTTCAGCAGATGAATCATTCATTCATTCCTTTAATTCATTTTTTATTGAGTGCCAGTTATGGATAAGGCATTGGGGATAAGTAGAGCTAAAAAAAAAAACCAAAAAAACCCAAAACAAAGTGCCTTCCCCAGTGGAACTTACAGTCTAGTTGTGAAGACAAACATCAATCAAGTAACCCCTTAGATAAATACCTAATAGCCACTTGAACCGATGTGACAAAGGAGTAGTGTGTGGTGCGAGTATCTACAATCAAGGTATTTGACCTAGCCTGGGAAATCATTGAAAGTGTTTCTAAGAGTAGTTTCTGGAGCTAAGAGCTATGGGTAGAAGTTCACCATGTAAAGACCAGAGTGCCAGGCAGCAGGAAGAGCACGTGTCATGGGGGTGCAAAGGGGGTGTGAATAGTATAAGACATTAATAGAAGGCTGAACGGACTGGAACAGAGAACAGCGGGAACCACAAGAGGAGGAAAGATAGGTAGGGCTGTATTAACAGGGACTGGTAGTGAATGTTCAGTACTTTGTATCCTAAGTGTGTTGGAAAATTAGCAAAGGGTTTGAAGCAAAGGGAGGAACATGATGAGGCTTATGCTTTGAAAAGACCATTTTGATTACAGTTGTGGAGAACAGATTGGAGCCAAATGGGGGTGGCAGAGCAGTTGGGAAACTGTCATAGTAATCTTGCTGAATGATAATATGTTATACTAACAGGGTAGTGGTGATAATGGGGCAGTGGAGTTAGTTTCGAGAGATATGTAGAAGGTACAACCGATAACCTTTGATATTTGGTTGGATATGGAAGTAAAGAGGTGTCAGAGATGACTCTTAGGTTTCTGGTTTGTTGTTCAGGTAGATAGTATCAGTTACTGAACCTGATTTCATGGTTTGGGAAGTAACAAACCTACCTACAAAGGAGAATATAGAGACGGATAATTAAGGGACAGAGAGTGAGGAGCTGAAGAACTAGAGGAATTTGACCCAGTTAAGGAATAGGGGGTGGAGAAGTTCAAGTGATGTCTGGCATAAGACGTCAGGTAAGGATCATCAAGCTTGAAGTATGACGTGTGATGTGCTTTTTTGATGTGAAAATAATCTGGTTTAAGAGAGGTACCTATTATCAGGTTAAAACAGGGATCTGTAAATATCCTGTGTATAGAGTTTGTTCCTTAAAACCCTCATGCAGCCAAAAGTGTAAGTTATACCCTAGAACACGTATTCTCATTTATATACCTCATTTTAGACAAAGTACTAAGGACTGATGAGCCAGGTTATTATCTTTAAGTCCTGGGGGAGCGGGAGGGGTCTTGTTCTATTATTGTCTTGGATAGAGGTAACTGATGGTGAATGTGTAAAACTTAAGGGTAGTTTTATCACATTTCAGAAAACACAAGTAATGCTTCATTGAAACATTAAGCATGGTCAGAGAATCCCATCTTTGTGACTTTGCTTTGTGAAATTTTGGTTGAGGACAATTTTTTTTTTTGCTTAGTCTGCTTAAAAATACATTAAATGAGTTAAATCTTTGAAAGTCTAGTTAATAATCTCATAAACTGATTCTCACCTTAAATAATTCCTCTTTATTTTATTTCATAGAAACAGGAACTTTTGAAAATTCCCATCTCTTTGTTTTATCCTTCTGTGCCTATCTGAAGTTCTATATAAGTATTATTAAAAATGGAAAAAGATGCTGTCTTAAATATTATATAGTGCCAAAATATATTAGAGATTATAAAGAATAGGTCGCATCCATATTTCAGCCTAGCTAATTTCCCAAAAGTTAGCATGTTTTGTAGGACCTAATAAAGTCTTTGTGTTTTGGTAACTGTGTTTTGTTTTGTTTTGTTTTTAAAAATACCTGAGGCAATTGATGGATCAGTAGAGGTGTAGATAGCTGGGGTATGTGATAAAAACAAATATAAAAAATGTTAATTATAAGATAGAGATGATGGTGTCACTGTACAATTCTTTCAACCTTTCTGTCTTTTGAGAATTTTCATGGTGAAATATTACAGAATAAGATAACCAGTGTCCTTAAGTACACATGAAAATCAAGAGTAATAATGTGATGAAAGACTTCAAGGTCTGTGTGCTGCATTAAAGACCAGGTTTGTTTTTCTTGCAGGTTAAGTTCAGTGAACTAACTGTTGACATGTTCCGGATGTTACAAGCCCTGGAAAGGGAGCCAATGAATTTAGCTTCCCAGATGAATAAACCAGGAATGCAGGTGATCTTCTCCCTACTTTTGCAAATGCGGTAACTCTCTGGCTGCTTCCGCTCCTCATGGAATGCAGCCCGTTATTCAACAAATGCTACAAATGTGATTAAGAGTTCTCTTGATGAGAAATGGAGAAATAGAGAAGCATAATTATAGTAACATTCAGTAAAAAGAATATTTGATAAACAGGATAGTGAAAACAGGCATTGATAATTCATCTGTCAAGTACAGGTTGTCTGTATATTGTTTTCTGTGTGTAAATACAGGAATCAGCTGACAAGCCAACCAGACGAGAAAACCCCCACAAGTATCTGCTTTACAAACCAACCTTCAGCCAACTCTACACATTCTTAGCAGCATCTTTTAAGGTATGTGTGATCCAATACTTTTTACTATGTGGGGAAAATATGCCCTAAATGAAATCTGAGAGTCATTCTTTTCTTTGAATATTTGAGTCCAGAGTCTATGAAAATGAAAAACTGCCTCTAAAATAATGATCCTAATCATAGCTTTTTTGGAATGAAAATTTCTTACGATGTTGTGAATGTTCCTTATTAATTAATGAGAATGTTGATTAACTATCATGCTCCTTTCTCCAGGTTTTTATTATTCAACTACTTTAGGTAGAACAGTCAGTTCAGAAGTGACAGGAGCAGAGTGCCTAGGCATCTTATATATCCAGGCAGCTCTGTGAAACATTTTGATCATCTGAAAGAACTATGTGAAATAGGAGAATTCTTCCCAAAGTTTATATAGACAAATCCATGGAAGGAATTTTGTCTTTTAGACCTACAGTCAGGGTCTTCTCCATTTCACGTTTTCAGAGAGCATTCTCTAAATGATGGGGTTTTTGAAGCAGAGAACATGTTCATAACTTCCGGCAATAATTATAGATTATAGATTAATAATGAATCTTTGCTGTGTGTATAGTTTTAAGTCAGAACCAGCAAGTTGTCTTTTCTTGGAAAAGACAATAATATGTTAAATTAGGTTCTTGTTTTCCTCACAACTTTAAAATGTCACAAACTTTAAATGAAACTGTGTTGTTTTTTCCTGTTTGTTGTTTTGTATGTGTGATTTTCTTTAATTTCAGGAGCTGCCTGCCAATAGTGTGCTTCTGATTTACCTGTCAGCCACTGGCGTTTTCCCCACAGGTCGTTCTGATAGTGAAGGTATAATAAAGGAATGCTCCCTGTCGTGAGCAGGGCTTGAACTCTCTTTATTTTCTACAAGGTGATGGCCCATGGCCCACAGACCATCTCAAGCTTTCTAGATAGATGATCAAATTTGAAACCTGGTCTATTTGTTGAATGGGCAATCTTATAGATACCTCGGTCTCTTTTGTTTCCTGAAATAATATACAGTGAAGCTCATCGATTTTCTTCTAAGTCATGAGAAAATTCATATATTCAATGCTTGCTTCACTATCAAATTTTCTAAAAGCATAATATCTATCTATCTATATAGATAGATATAAGGAGTTTGATGTTTTAAAGTTGAAACGATAATGGAATAAGTAAGCCTAATTATTTCACATCAGTGAATTTTTCTCAACCTTTAGTACATTAGGGAATTTGGTCAGTGGCTACATTATGGCTGAAAGTCTTTGTAGAAATCAGTGTACTTTTGTAACTGTGAAAGTTCAAGCCCTTGTCATGATTTTGTTTTCTGTTCTTTTCCTTTATTTTGTTTTATGGTTTCAATCTGTAGAATATTGGGATGCTGTTTCAGAATAAAAACTTAAAACTGTCCAGAATATATGAGTCCAGAAATTGATCAGAAGAGATGAATAACTTGGATGTAAATAAGATAATTAAATCTCTGTCTAGGCAAAAAAAAAAAAAAAATTGTCTTAACATCCTTAACATTTTCCTCCTCATCTGTTTGTTGAAATTTGCATTCCTTTATACAATGCATGTCCCTGCCATCTTCCATGCATGACCTACAGATTCTCTTAAATGTTAAATGAAAACAAAACAAATCTCTTTAGTCTTTTCATTGCAGTAATTTTTTAAGGGATAAAGTAGAACACTTAACATTAAAAGTGATGCAAAATCTTAAACAAGTTTTTTTTGTAATAGAGTTAGTAATTTTATTTACCAATTATTTCTATGTCTTATAACATATACTGTTAAAGCAGGTTTTCTGGGTCTGTGCCTAACATATTGACCTCTTATTTTACTTTTTTCAAAGTACAATAGGTTTAAAAACTCAGTGGTCCTTTAAGAGAGATTATCCGAACATCCCACAGCTGCTATGCCGTTTAGATAAGAGTTTAGCTAACTCATATGAATCCAGTGAGAAAAGGCTAACTTCAAAACCAGAGCTAAAGTGGCTGATATAATAGTAATAATAATGGATTTTTCACACACTGAAATTTGGCAGTACTTTTCTTAAAAATGAAGTGTTTTTTTCAAAGAGAATTTTCAAATTCTATTCAAATTTTTTCCTAAATTTTACAATTAGTGAGTGGCTCATTTAAAATTATAGTTATTTAAGAGATTAAGATTTCATTCCGGGCTGGGCGCGGTGGCTCACGCCTGTAATCCTAGCACTCTGGAAGGCCGAGGCGGGCGGATCGTTTGAGCTCAGGAGTTCAAGACCAACCTGAGCAAGAGCCAGACCCTGTCTCTACTAAAAATAGAAAGAAATTAATTGGCCAACTAAAAATATGTAGAAAAAATCAGCCGGACATGGTGGCACATGCCTGTAGTCCCAGCTACTCGGGAGGCTGAGGCAGAAGGACTGCTTGAGCCCAGAAGTTCGAGGTTACTGTGAGCTAGGCTGACGCCACGGCACTCTAGCCCGGGCAACAGAGTGAGACTCTGTCTCAAAAATAAATAAATAAATAAAAATAAAAATAAGATTTCATTCTGCAGCTTTCTTTTTAAAATAATTTTGTTAAACCTAAAATTTTAATGAAATGACCTTGAAATGAAAAGGTCATTTGGGACATCCCAGATCTCCATCTCTTTTATTATCCAGAATAATGGGATGCAGTAGATTCTTGTTTTGTTTCTCATTATATTCTGTTTGAAGAACTGATGAATAATTAAATGATTTTTTAAAATGTTGAAAGAGACAACATGCTGAAATCATTTAAGTACTGCATTAAATTAAAATGTTTACTTTTAAAATAATTTAAATGTTTCATGATTATCTTCCCTTGTGTCAATGAGAGATTCATACAATACTTTTGTATTTGAACATCAGATGGATGATACTCTTCAATTGAAGTCTAGGATTCTTCCCTTTGTTTTTATAGGTCCTTATGATTTTGGAGGTGTACTTACTAATAGTAACCGAGATATTATAAATGGAGATGCCATCCACAAACGAAATCAATCCCACAAGGAAATGCACTGGTATGTATTCTGGTGTCTCTCCCTATCATAAAAATTATAGCTCTGTCTATAAATATAAAAAATATTAAGTGAAATGGGGACTTTTTTCAATTACTAGAAAGGTTCCCTTAGACTACTATTAATAACACTTATTTGAACTCCAGCAATATTTCAGGCTCTGACTATCCTAGGAAATTAGAATTTTTGGTTGCTATTCATGCATTGAACAAATATTTTATTGAATATATATTATATGTCAAGCATTCTTCAATCACTGGGAATATGTCAGTGAACAAAATTGCATTCTAGTAGGAGACAATGCATGTATACATAAATAAATAATATGTCAGGATGTGATACATTTTAGCATCAATATGAACTTTATATAAGGTTCCTTTGGAAAGAACTTATTTTCATCTTGTGGGGTTTTTTTTTTTTGAGACAGAGACTCGATCTGTTGTATATAAAGTTCCTTTGGTTCGATATAGCACAAATGAACTAAATTGCATGATTTGAAATAGAATTTCATCTATGAATGTTTGCTTTTTTTCTAAACACCACACCTTCACTGCTTGGGTCATTATTGGCTCTAGAATTTCTCCAGCTGAGAGAAAGCAATCTTGTTATAAAAGAAAACTTGACTGGTCTGAAACTACATTTCTAATACAGATTGAATATCCCCTTACCTGAAATGCTTGGGACCAGAAATATTTCAGGTTTTAGATGTTTTCAGATTTTGGAATATTAGCATATACATAATGAGAAATCTTGGGGATGGACCCAAGTCTAAACATGAGATTTATTTAGGTTTCATATACACCTCATACACATAGCGTGAAGATAATTTTATTTTTCCCTTTGGGATGCTGAATAAACTGTGTGTTGTGTGCTTGGTCTTGCTCTGTTGCCCTGGGTAGAGTACAGTGGCATCATCGTAGCTCACTGTAACCTTAAACTCCTGGGCTCAAGCGATCCTCTTTCCTCAGCCTCCTGAGTAGCTGAGACTACAGGCGCGCACCACAATACCCAGCTAATTTTTCTATTTTTAGTAGAGATGGAGTCTTGCTTTTGCTCAGAATGGTCTCGAACTCCTGAGCTCAAGCAATCCTCCCACCTTGGCCTTCCAAAATGCTAGAATTATAGGCCTGAGCCACCGTATCTGGCCATGTGCATGTGTTTTGACCGTAACCTGTCACATGAGGTCAGGTATAGAATTTTCCACTTGTGGTGTTATGTTGGCTCTCAGAAAGTTTTGTAGTTTGGAGCTTTTTGCATTTTGGATTTTAAGATTAGAGAGGCTGACCCTGTACTACATGAGCTCATTTATATGTGGAATATAAAAAAGTCAAACTCATAGAAGCAGATAGTAGAGTTGTGGTTGCCAGAGGCTGGGAGTCGGGGGAAATGAAGAGATATGGTCAGAGGGTACAACCTTTCAGTTATAAGATGAATAAGATGTAAAGTGCAGCATGTTGACAGTAGGTAATTCTGTATTACTTATTTGAAATTTGCTAAAAGAGTAGATCTTAAGTGTCCTCATCACCCCCCCACACACGATACATACAAAGGGTAGCTATGTGTGGGATGGAAGTGTTGATTAATTTGATCATGGTAATCACTACACGATGCATGCATATACCAAATCATCATGTTTTATACCTTTAATATATATAATTTTTATTAATAAAGAAAAATCACTTAAAATGTATTGAAGTTTGATGATATTGCTCATTGAAACATCATTTTATATATCTACATTAATATCTATACACATGTACACATTGTCTACTAAGCCTTGGGCAAGAGAGCATGCCAGCAGTGGCTCTCAAATATAATCCATCTTACTGGACTTCAGCCTTTGGGTTCAATAGGTCTTCTGTGGACAGTGAATCTCCATGTTTAACAGGCACCCTTGTGATTCTGATGCAAATGTCCAGAGGAAACATAAAGGCTAGGAAAAGGGAGTTCCCTACTTGTTGTCTGCAGTATTAATATTAATATTATAATATTAAGATGTTACTTGAAATATTACAAATCTTTAAAATAGAGATTTTGAAGATTTCATTGAAATACAAATCTGGTTGTATTATTGCATCTTGTTTTTAAAACATGTTTTTAGAAGGAGCTCTTAAATATGAAACAAGTACCTACCTGCTGACTTCTGAGGTTTCATGCTGT
This sequence comes from Cheirogaleus medius, assembly GCA_008086735.1. Lineage (NCBI taxonomy): Eukaryota > Metazoa > Chordata > Mammalia > Primates > Cheirogaleidae > Cheirogaleus > Cheirogaleus medius. Next base: position 3,327,767 of record VBSM01003204.1, read on the forward strand.
ATGTTTAGTCATCTTTAAATATATAGACTTCTCTTTAGCTTAGATATTCTTCAATAATAATTATTTCTAAACTTTTTATTTAAAATAAAACTAGGCCGGGCGCGGTGGCTCACACCTGTAATCCTAGCACTCTGGGAGGCCGAGGCGGGCGGATCGCTCAAGGTCAGGAGTTCAAAACCAACCTTATCAAGAGTGAGACCCCGTCTCTACTAAAAATAGAAAGAAATTAATTGGACAACTAAAAATAGATAGAAAAAATGAGCCGGGCATGGTGGCGCATGCCTGTAGTCCCAGCTACTCGGGAGGCTGAGGCAGAAGGATTGCTTGAGCCCAGGAGTTTGAGGTTGCTGTGAGCTAGGCTGATGCCACGGCACTCTAGCCCGGGCAACAGAGTGAGACTCTGTCTCAAAAAAAAAAAATAAAATAAAATAAAATAAAATAAAGCTAACTTGGCTATCCTAGTAAATACAGACTTTTGTTGTCCTTTGCTTAATTAATCTTTGGTTTCTTTTCTCAGTGTTATGATGAAATGGAGATATATATGAGCAGATCAAACTGAAGAATAAGATTTCTGTGACTTGGCCAACATAGTTATACAATTCTTCATTGTTGTTGTCGTTGTTGTTGTTGTTTTTCCAGCCTTCATCCTGGAGATCTCTATCCTTTCACCAGGAAGCCCCTGTTTATCATTGTGGATTCATCCAACAGTGTTGCATACAAGGTGAGTTCCCTGATGGCTATCGCAGACGTTAGACATTATGGCACCAACCCAAGGGTATCCACTCTTAACGTGTGCCTTTTTATTTTGTTTTATTTTGTTTAATCTTACACAGTTTGTATTTAGTGTTTCTTTTCTTTTGAGGTTGTGCATGCTAGTCAGGATCTCGTGCTATGAATAGAAACAAGAAGAAAACGCATGAATGGACTCTCAGTGGAAAATAATAAATCCTTCTGCAGGAAAAAAAAAATTCAAGATTTCCAAGATCTCTGGTGGGAGGTTTATTTTTGTTATACAACCCAGAATAATTTTTTTTTTTATAGAGGTAGAAGTATAAGGGTGAATTTTATTTTCTAGTTTTCGAATGGTTTCCCCTTCTGTCTACACAGTGAGCTGCTGTAGTTCAAGTGAAACTTTTATCCCATATTATACAGTTATAGTCATTAAATACTAACATTGTTTTACATGCACTTCATTTTTTAAAAACTTGTGACATTTGGAATAAAAGATGGCCCTGAATGCTTAAAAAGGTGACAGGGATCTGTCTTGAATATCCTTTGTATTATGTTTTGCTATTAAAGCAGCGGTTTTCAGAGATTCTAAAAAGAATACCAGCAGTGAGCATTTTAAAGTTGGATTTTAGAATTCAAACTGTAATAATTTATGGAAAAATGAAAACACAGTCTTTAGAGTCCTTTGTATCTATGTGGTTGGAATGTTTCATTAGTGAAAAATATGTTCACAAAGTGCACAGATCTGCCACTTTAAACTATTTCTGTTGTGAATGTTCATATTTGCAATTAGATGGAGAAGCAAACATTTATAGGTTTATTTCAGGAGAGCAATGGAAATGTCTAGTAGCCAAGAGAGCTGACCCCAAGTATATGTTTTCCATTTAGTTTTCATGTTTAGTTTCACTTTTTAAACTCTGAATTCCAAGAGCATCTAACTCACTCTAAATTTTTCAGCATATTTCCTGCTATCCATTTTGTCGGTTTAATATTACAACTTTTGATGTTTAGGAAAGTTTGCTGTATACTTTCTTAAATTGTGTGTGTGTGTGTGTATGTGTGGTGTTGTGAGAGTTAGAAGAGTGTGGGAGGCTGCTGAAGGAACGGGTTTATTGGCTACCACAATTCAACTTATAAAACCAGAAGAGTCTAGGCATTTTGTGTCTTCACAGAATTCAAAAGAAGCACTCTGTGTCTTTGTCAATGACAATGAGTCAGTTTTCACAGTTTGATGATGTGACAGAATGTGTTGATACAGCAGGTCAAGTGTTTTGTTTAACATGATCTAGCGTGCACTTAGAGTATTTTAGCAATCTATTAATGTCTTTCAATTTAATTGGACATTATTGGACACCTCTTATGATCTCAAGATTATCATTCATTGTATATGCCTGCTATTTCCAGAACACTGTTTAGGTATAAAAGGAATATTGGAGGCTGATTTTTAAAAACACCTTTGTGCTTAATTGGAAATGTGTTTACTCAGTTATACATCATGATTTAATTCTAGATGCCCAAGATGACTAGATAAATAGAAAGTGTTTTTTGTTTCTTTGCTTTTGATGGCACATGCATTGTCAGTACTTAAAGAATTAAATTATTCTGAACATACTGATCTTTAGAAATGAAATGAGGACCTCATATGCAGTAGGCAAATCAGAGCAAGGCACAGACCAATCTGGTCTTTTTAAAAATTAGTATTAATGCATCTAATTCAAGCATGCCGTTCTCTGTGATAACATCTAAAGGTGTCTAATATTTACTTTTCCCACAAAAGCATTTGTAAAGAAGTCTTTAACTACCATTTTGTAAGTTTTTAATGAAAAAGGAGAACTGAGTAACTGATGTATTATTTCTTGAGTGCCTACTTTGCCATATATGTTTCATATGTATGAGCATTTTACAAGTATATGTCTCCTATGTTTCTTCTTTTAAATACAAAGTTTCATGTGTATTTCTTCATTTAAATATTACTTTTTTATATTTATGAAAGTAACTCATGCATATAGCTCAAAGCTTTAGTTCTCAACTCTTTCTGTGCATCAGAAACATTTAGAGCCCTTTTGAAAACCACTTGTTCCTGGGCACCACCACCTATGATTCTGATGCACTTGACCTGGGGTGTGTCTCAGCTCTCAGTACTTTTTAAGACCAACTCCATGGTGCTGTCAGGGTGAGAACTACTCAAAAAGTCCCTCCAGGTTCTTTAGTAAAAACAGTACTTTGCCTGCTTTCTTGTGCTACCCCTATTTGCCTCTTCCCTGAGGCCGCCATTAACATTTTTTAGCTGATTATTCTGGTATTATCACCATTTTTCTAATAAATATGCTAGTATTGATAGTTCTTGATTCTTCACTTTTACATATTGATTTCCCACTATGAAAGAGAAATTTAGCCCTCTTTCCTCTTCTGGTTCTCAACTTACATTTCTACCCTTTGCATTGTTTTATCCACACAATAGAGAATTTTCATAAATAGGTAATTTTATCCACATAATTTTGATTAGCTGAATATTTAGTGTGTATCTTATCATGAGTATAGATACTTTTAACAGCTAAGCCCAATATTAATAGTAAACTATGGTTACTTTTTCTTTCCTATGCAACTTTTTACTTTTCCTGTAACAAATAATTATCTGTCTTTCTTATCTTTTTCTGAGCTTATCACTAATTCAACCCCAGTCTCCTCACCAATTGTCTAAATCTTCTCTCAGGTTGTTCAGAATTGTTAGCTGCTCTCTTAATTTTATCTTTGTGATGAATTGTTTCCCAGAGCATCAGAACTGGTCACCTTCACACATGTTGCTCTGTTCTCATCCCGAATCTCTTTTCATTATCATCCTGGCAGTTCTTCGTTTCTCTTCTGTATTGGATCCCCTGCTTCCTATATCCTATGTCGTCGTCTTTCTTGGTTACTCTCTTGTTTTGGTACAGCATCTCCTGTAGTTGCTTCCTAGGAGAGGATGAATATGAGATAAAACTTTTGAGATCATGCACTTCCGCAAATGTCTTTAATTTACCCTCTTTATCGATATGTGTTGAAGGATTAAATAAAGGTGCTGTTATCCTTGTTTTATACTTGCGGAAGCTCAGTATCTGTGGAAGTTCAGTATCTTGCCTAACATTTCCAGCACCAGTCTTTCTCATTCCAAAGCCCATGTCCTTTCCACACTAGAGGAGCTTTGCTGGCTAGTCTGAGCCTCCTTTCAGAGGGGAACAATTGAAATAGTGATATTTGGGTAACAAGTATGGCTGGTATTTTGGTTCTTAGATTCCATTAGGGGTGAACTAGGTGAGTTAATTGGCTTTATCTGTGGTACAAAACTATCATTTTGGATAGTACTTCTTTTTATTATGCTTTTTTCCCTTGGAAGAAGAAAATCCTTTTGAACATTTAAATATTTATGACAGAGCTGGATCCCTGCCAGTGAAAATGACTTAACACCTTTGTCAAAATAGGCATATTTATCTAAACAGCCTGGTACCAAAGTATTTGACTGATGTCTGCAGATTGCTGCCGTCTGTTAAGGCGTCACAACAAAATTTAGCTGCGTGAGAGGTCTGCTGCCAGTCAGCTTCATTCTCATTCCATTTGTTTCTCGCTGCTTTGAGAGACCTTCTCTTTGTTTTTGGCATCCTGCAGTTATATTACGGTATATCTAGGTTTGATTGAACCCTATTGGGATTTATTGGACTTCTTGAATTGGTAGGTTGCAGTTTTTTGTTACTGCTGGGAAATTCTCAGCCGTTTTCTCTTTACATATTGACGGTTTGTCAAGGATAGAGGTAGCAAAAAAACAAAAACAACTTTAAAAAAATTGACGGTGCTTTAGCCCCTCTCTCATCGCCTTCTGATTAAATGTGTGTATTAGACATTTACACTGTGTCTTCTTAATAGTAAAATGGGGATAATAAAAGCAATGCATTGCTGAGGGCATGGTGGCTCACACTTAACCCCTCTTTTATATTTTCCATCATTTGTTTCTCTTGTTTATTTTTTTTTCACCTCTTTATTATTAATAGGAGCTAGATGTTTCTCTGGTTGAAATGTGTGTAGTTTCTTCTTATTTAGATTTTAGTTCACGAATTCTCTCTTCCACTATGTCTAACTTGCTCTATTTTTATTGTGGTTATGGTATTTTTCTTTTCTAGAAGTTTTATGTGATTCTTTTTCAAATATTCCTAATTGCCCTTCTTATAGTTTCCTATTTTCAAGCTTGTTCTTTAATTCTTTAAACTTAATAAACTTTTTGATACTTATTATTTATTATCTATGTGATAATTCTTACACTTGAAATCTGATTTTGCTGTTTAAGGCACCCTTTGCTGCTTTTGTGTCCCTGCACGCTTGATTAGTTTTGACTATGTTTTTTTTCTTCTCAGTATCCTTCAAATTATTTGTGGGAAGTTCACAGAGCCCTAGGATGAAGGTATCTTCATGCAGATTGTCTGCATTTGTTTATGCCAGACACCTGGAGGCGCTACCAGTTTGGGGACCATGTTTTTGGAATCACCCAAAACATGGTGATAGAAATTTGGGCCGCAAATATGAGGAGGGCTGGCTTATGCTGACAGTCCTCAAGAACTAATTTTTTCTTTCTTTCTGGTCTTTGTTCAGCTTAGCACCAAGAAAAATTTCATTGCCATCCCATGAGGAGTGGTCACGGGAGGAGGGGACATGTCAACTTTGGTTTTGGTTCATCCTTAAGCTAAGGGTGTACTCTTTAGGATTCCACTTTAATGTGGGGCTGATCTTCTATTATAATAGATTGCCATCCTGGGCAGACACTAAGCTCTGTCATTTGTTCCCTTTTCCAGATGAGACTTTCAAAACCTAAATTCAAGTTGCTGGATTGTCTGTGGGCAAAAGAGTTCTGCAGTATGCTTATTTTCTGTCTTTTCTACTGGTTTGTCTATATCTCTCTGGCCTCTTATCAGTGGAGTGCCCCTGAGTTTGGTCCTCGTTCGTCATCTTTTCCAGCTACAGCTCCTCCCTTGATGGTCTTATCCAGTTTCATAACTAATTATTAATACTATCTCTATGCTGATGACATTCAAATTTATATCTTCCAGTTAGACCTCCCTCTGGAACTCAACTAGAGTATGATCTACCTACTCCACATCTCTAATTGGTAATTCTAATAGAGATTGCAAACTGAACAGGCCCAAGACAGAATTCCTAGACCTCTTCCACATATAGCTTTGCCCATTACAGTTAATGGCTGTTATGCTTTTATAGTTGCCTCAGCCAGAGTCCTCGGTTTCATACGTGACTCTTCTTTTCATCACATCCCACATCCATTTCAGGAAATCCTTTTGATTGTAACTGATGAGTATATCCAAAATCTCATTACCTCTCCTGCCTCACCCTGGCCCATGCCAACATCATCACTCACCTGAATTACTGTGGTAGTTTTCTAACCAGTCTTCCTCCTTCTGCCTTTTCTCTCCTGCAAGTGTGCCTATAAGTCAGATATGTCACTTCTCTGCTGAGATCACTAGTGGCTTGTCATCTCACTCAGGGAAAAGGCTTTATTCTCATATCCACACCTCCCATTTCTCCCTAACGCATCTCTCATCTCTTTCTGGTCTCCCCTCTTGCTGGATTCTCTTTAGCCACACTGACCTCCTTGCCATTCCTCAGACACACCAGGCAGTCTTCTGCTCTGAATCTTTGCATTCTGTTCCCTCTGCTTTGAATCCCTTCCAAAGATATCCATATTGTTCTTTAGGTGTTTGAGCAAATAAAGCCTCTTACTAAGGTCTTCCTGAATTGCCCTATTGAAAATTATATGCCTCTTCAGTACTTCTTATCCACCTTTCTTACTTTGTTATTCTTAATAATCATAACAGATAAATTTTATATGCTGGCTAGTGCCATACACTGTTCTAAGCACTTTATGTGCTTTATACACATTTCATCCCCATACAACACAGTGCATTGCTTTTATTTATTTTTTATTATGAGTATTAGAGTCTTGCTTTGTCACCCCAGCTAGAGTGCAGGAGCATCATAATAGCTCACTGTAACCTCAAACTCCTAGGCTTAGGCCATCCTCCTGCCTCAGCCTCCTTAGCAGCTGGGACTATAGGCACGTGCCACCATGCCAGGCTAATTTTTCTATTTTTTGTAGAAATGGGGTCTCACTGTGTTGCTCTGGCTGATCTCAAACTCCTGGGCTCAAGCAGTCCTCTTGCCTCAGCCTCCCAAAGTGTTTGGGTTATAGGTGTGAGCCACCATGCCCTCAGCAATGCATTGCTTTTATTATCCCCATTTTACTATTAAGAAGACCAAGGCACAGAAAGGTGAAGTAATTTGCCCAAGGTCACACACAGCTAGTAGGTGGCCAAGTTGGAATTTAAAAACAATCTGTTTGTTTGTTTGTTTGTTTTTTGTGTGTTTGTTTTTTGAGACAGAGTCTCACTCTGTTGCCCAGGCTAGAGTGCCGTGGAATCAGCCTAGCTCACAGCAACCTCAAACTCCTGGGCTCAAGCAATCCTTCTGCCTCAGCCTCCCAAGTAGCTGGGACTACAGGCATATGCCACCATGCCCGGCTAATTTTCTCTATATATTTTTAGTTGACCAATTAATTTGTTTTTATTTTTAGTAGAGATGGGGTCTCGCTCTTGCTCAGGCTAGTTTCGAACTCCTGACCTTGAGTGATCCACCCGCCTCGGCCTCCCAGAGTGCTAGGATTACAGGTGTGAGCCACCGCGCCCGGCCTTAAAAACAACCTGTAAAGTCTGTGCTGTTAACTGTACTCTATGCTATGTTCTCAGATGTGGCACTTGTCACCTTCTATGATATTTTATAACTTATTTATTTTGTTTACTATGGGTTTCAACCTTCTACTTCCACCGCCATCTAAATTTCAGCTCCAGAAGACAGGGTTTTTTTCTCTCTGTTTTATTTACTGTTATATCCCTAGCACCTAGAGCAGTGTCTTGTTCATAGGTTCAGTTAGTATTTGTTGAAGAAGAGCTATTTTAAAAGGACACTATATACTGTTAAAAGTGAATACTTTTTTTTTTTTTTTTTAATCAGGCAGCCTCCACACCAGAACAGGTTCAGAGAGGCTCCAGCAAATGTATTTTAAAGTCTTAGGCTGGAATGGTGGCTCATGCCTGTAATTCTAGCACTTTGGGAGGCCAAGGCATGAGGATCACTTGAGCCCAGGAGTTCAAGAGCAGCATGAGCAACATAGAGAGACCTGATCTCTACAAAAAAATAGACAAATTAGCCAGGTATGGTAGCGAGCATATGTAGTCCCATCTACTTGGGAGACTGAGGCAGGAGGATCACTTAAGCCCAGGAGTTTGAGGTTATAGTGAGCTATGATGATGCCACTGTACTCCATCCTGGGCAAAAGAGCAAGACCCCATTTCACTAAATAAATAAATGAATGAATGAATGAAAGGAAGGAAGGAAAGAAAGAAAAAAAGGAAAGAAAAGAAAGAAAGTCTCAGTTAAAGAGATTTTGTGGGAAAAAATAGTGAATGGCTGTATGAAGGAAATCTGAAAAGCCCAATCACTGGATATGAATGGAGGAAAGTTATAAAAGTTATCTCCTTTTTGACACAAGAAAGGCTTCTAGTCCTTATGGGTTTACCAATACATACTTTTAAACTTTTAGAGTCAGATACACAGTTTCAGGGCAATGAGAAAGATCAGAACTATTCAATTCATTCCATAGCAGTTAGTCCCCAAGATACTTGTATGGCCTTGAACGTGTCCTTGGTCTTTTCTGAGCCTCTTTTTCCTTCTCTATAAAATAGGTTGTCCAGGAGTTCAAGACCAGCCTGAGGAAGAGCAAGAACCAACCCATCTCTACTAAAATTAGAAAAAATTAGCTGGGCATGGTAGTGCAGGCCTGTAGTCCCAGCTACTCGGGAGGCTCAGGCAGGAGGATCGCTTGAGCCCAGTGAGCCCAGTGAGTGCAGTGAGCTACGATGACATCACTGCACTCTAGCCAGGGCAACAGAGCAAGACTCTGTCTTAAAAAAAAAAAAAGTTGTCAATACTGATCTTACAGGATTTTTATGATTGCAAGTTAGGATCTAAAAAGCCTATAATAGTTTCTGGAATGTAGTTAGGACTCAGTAAATCATAGGACTTGTTATGACAATGATACTATTTCCAGATAAATATAGCACATACACAAAAGAAAACTGTACGCTGGTTTAGTTGATCAATACAGAGTAAAAAACCTTAAGTAAAATAATAGCAAATAGGCTTATTAATATAATAATCTACCAGAAGAGTTTATTTAAATCATACATGAAGGTTAAATATCTGAAAATCAATCAATACTATATTCTATGTCAATAGAAAAATAAGAATAAATAAGAAAAATCACATGCTTATTTCAGTGTCATTTTGTAAAAGCTAATAAAATTCAGTGCCCATTCTTAACTAAAACATTGAACCTATGATGAAGAGCTCCTATTAAATATATTAAATAGTGAACTTTGTACTTATAGAGACACTAAAAGTATTTTTTTATTAAAATAAGCAATAAAAGTGAATGCCTGCTATTTTCATTGTGATATAATTTTATTTTAGTCCCAACCGTAAGTTTATAACATTCCCAAAATGAAACAATAACAAAAAGTTTTTCAGACGAGTAAAAGAGGACACAAAGGCCGGGCGCGGTGGCTCACGCCTATAATCCTAGCACTCTGGGAGGCCAAGGCGGGTGGATCACTCAAGGTCAGGAGTTCAAAACCAGCGTGATCAAGAGCAAGACCCCGTCTGTACTAAAAATAAAAACAAATTAATTGGCCAACTAAAAACATATAGAAAAAATTAGCCGGGCATAGTGGCGCATGCCTGTAGTCCCAGCTACTTGGGAGGCTGAGGCAGAAGGATTGCTTGAGCCCAGGAGTTTGAGGTTGCTGTGAGCTAGGCTGACGCCATGGCACTCACTCTAGCCTGGGCAACAGAGTGAGACTCTGTCTCAAAAAAAAAAAAAAAAAAAAAAAGAAACATTAAATATTAGAAAGAAAGATGAAAATCATTAGCCACAGAAGGTATAGTTTTATATTTAGAAAATCCAAAGGAATCACGGAGAAACTATTAATATGAATATAAATTTAGCAGAGTGGTTAGATATGGGGTGAATTTATACTAAAAATAATAGTAAGCTCATACATAAGCTATAGCCAGTTAAAATACATGTTCCATTTATATACATTTGCTATAATTTTCTTAACATGGTAGCATTGACTCATATAATTCATATATGTGGGCAGTTATGAGGCATTCCTCAAACACTTTTTAATAAAGATGATAAGACTATCCTATGGGAGTTGAACTATAAAATTAATTACTGAATGGATCAGAGCAGAGATGTGGAAAGCACCTTAAAGAAACTATTTCCCAGGTCCAAAATTTGATTATAATCTGAAAGAAGGCATTAACATATTTGTGTTGGAGGTCCCCAAGATAACCCCCTGTTCAGTGATTTGCTAGGAAGAGTCACAGGATTCAGCATATGGTCATACTCACTGCTAAGATTTATTACAGTAAAAGGATACAGAGCAAAATCAGCAAAGGAAAAAGCCATGTGGGGTGAAGTTTGAAGAAAACCAGGTGCAAACTTCCAAGGGTCCTATCCCAGTAAAGTCACACAGGATGCACTTAATTCTTCCAACAAGTTGTGACCACATGGATTAAACCTTGTTTACCAGGGAAGCTCATTAGGAACTCGGTGCCCAGGGTTTTTATTGGGATCTGATCACACGGGCACTCTGTCTGGCTCATTCCAAAATGCAGGATGACCAGAAGGAAAGCAGGTGTTCAGCATAAACCATCTTGTTTGCATAAACAGTCTAGGCAGAGCAAGCCACTCCTTATCAGTTCTGCTAATGATGGGAACCCTCCCCAAATCTAAGTCCCCAGAAGCCAGCCAAGGGCCAGCCTTGTAAGCAGACCTTTCAAAGGATGGCAGTCAGACCTGCTATGCTCTACACAGTATTTAAACAAAGCAAAACAAAAAGAAGAGAGAGATTGATTAGCAAGGAAAGTGAAGAAAAAGGAGACCTTGGGAAATAAATAACAGTAATGTCCATTTTAGCACTATCCAAGAGCAAGAGTGGCCTGGCCAAAGACCCCTAAGGCCATCTCTACATTGTGGAAGAATCCCTCAATCTGCCTTATCTGAGGAGTGCTCCCCAATATCATTCAACTTATTTACTCCCTTTGTTTTGCTTACAAGAAATTTTTAATTTATCTTAATTATTTAATATTTTTTTTTTTTTTTTTTTTTTTT
>VBSM01003204.1:3338995-3360943 GCA_008086735.1 Cheirogaleus medius
CCTCCCAGAGTGCTAGGATTACAGGCGTGAGCCACCGCGCCCGGCCCTTTAATTATTTAATATTTTTGATGTATTATATTGACAAAGTTGCAAAATCAAAAATTTCAAAAAGGCATACTGTGAAATCTCTTCCTCCTTCCCAGTCCCAATTCACTAAATTTCCATTCCTCCCTGTGAGTTGTCACTGTTATCTGTTTCTTGTTTACCCATCTAGAAAAAATTTTAAAATGCACATATAAGCCAAAACAAATACATTGTCTTTAGTCTTCTTAGTTATATAAATGATAGTAACATCCTATACAAGGTAATTGGAGTATTCATCCCTTCAAGCATTTATCATTTCTTTGTGATAAGAACATTTCAATTCTACTTTAGTTTTTTAAATATACAATAAATTATTGTTAACTATAGTCACCCTACTGTGCTACCAAATACAAATACTAGATCCTATTCATTCCATCTAACTGTATTTTTGTTCCCATTAACCATCCCCACTTTATCTCCTGCTTGCCAGTTTTTTCTTACTGCTTTAGAGAAGTGCTTTCTATTTTAAGGAGATTAATCCTTTGTAATGTAAAGTTTAACATATTTTCCTCAGTTTGTTATGTGACTTTTGATTTTGTTTATGCTATATTTTGCTATGAATAAGCTTTTGATTTTTACTTAACCAGGTTTATTAATCTTAGCTAATCATAATAGGAAGGTCTTTTGGTCACAAAAATAACATATTTTTTCACCACTTTTATTGTTCAATTTTGTACATTTAAATCTTTGATATAATTGGAATTTATCCTAGTGTATGGCATGAAGTGTGTTTCTGAATGGTGGCTATCCAGTTCTTCTGGATTTGAACTGTCATCTTTATCATATACAAATCTCCAATTTGAGCTGTCATCTTTATCATATACACCGAAGTCCTAAATGTTTTGGAGTCTAATTCTGGACTTTTCATTCCATTCCCTTGATTTTCTGCCTACTCTGTTCTAGTGCCGCACATTTTTAATTACTGAGGTTTTAAAGTATGTTTTAATATCTGATGAGTCTAGTTTTCCTTTTTGCTTGTTTTCAGAATTCTTCTGGCTAATCTAATTTTTCCATACGAACTTTATCATTACCTTTTTCAGTTGCAGGGAAAACAGTCTGTGGCTGTTTTTATCGAAGTTGGTTTAAGTTTTAATAAACCAGTGTAATGACGTTTTAGAATGAGTTTGTCTCTAAGAACATAGTATGTCTTCCTATTTGTTCAAGTTTTAATTTTTATCATTTAGGGATTTTTTAAAGTTACTTTTGTTTATTCATTTATTCAGTTTACTCCTAAGAGGTTTATCTTTCTTTTTGCTCTACCAAACACTTTATGATTTTACTTCTCATGTAGATCTGCCTTTAGAGACAGAATAACCTTTATTATGCAAAGAGTACTCTAGTTTGAGTATCAACTTAATTCTCACTGGAAATTACATATTGACATTCTGGTTTTATACATCTTTCTTATGGTCCACAATAAGAGATGGATCCAGTCTTCACATACCAGGAAATCAGGTTTTAGAGCCTTTAATAGGCTGAAAGCCAGATCCTAGATCCTGGAAAGTTCACCCTGGTATATACTAGTGTAAGTTGCCTGATGGAGAGGCCTCTTAGTGTATAGCCAGGTAAACTCTCCCTGCAACAGTACAATCATGTATATGCCTTTATTTTAAAAAGTCAATCGTTCATTTAATAAACTTCACTATTTTAATTGAGAGCCTTTAAGAAAGCCTGTTGTAGCCGGGCGTGGTGGCTCACACCTGTAATCCTAGCACTCTGGGAGTCTGAGGCGGGAGGATTGCTCAAGGTCAGGAGTTCAAGACCAGCCTGAGCAAGAGTGAGACCCTGTCTCTACTATAAATAGAAAGAAATTAATTGGCCCACTAAAAATATATAAAAAAAGTTAACCGGGCATGGTGGTGCTTGCCTGTAGTCTCAACTACTTGGGAGGCTGAGGCAGAAGGATTGCCTGAGCCCAGGAGTTTGAGGTTGCTGTGAGCTAGGCTGACGCCACGGCACTCTACTCCAGGCAAAGAGTGAGACTCTGTCTCCAAAAAAAAAAAGAAAGCCTTTTGTGCATGGTAATTATATGTGAATGGCAGTCTCTTCAGCTGTTAGTGATGTTTCTATATCTGCTTATGAGTTAAAGGGCTGAATCTATACACTAATGATGTGCTTTGGAAAATTACTAAGTAACTATCTCTGATCAAATCTTTAATGAAAGTTTTAAATTCTTATATATTACAGAATTTCACAAACTTGTTTGGACAGCCACTAGTCTGCTTGCTTTCTCCTACAGCATATCCAAAAGCTTTACAAGGTATGTACTGTCATTATCTATTACACCCATAGGTTGCAAATAAACACTATCTACATTTTGAGTAATAGTGATCTTCGCTTTTCCCTCTCATAATTGTCACATGTGGATTTATGGTGTCTGTATGGCAGGTGTCACTCTGAAATACCCAGAAACTGCCAACAACCAGACTTCCTTAATGTGCTACCATTAGGCCTTGAGATAATTCATCCCTGAGAAAGAGGTAGTTTTGTCCCTTGCTGTTGGGGAACACATGATTTGTAAATTTTAAAATTTATTTTATAGGTGTTTGTTTTGATATGCTTGTCATATCCATATAGCATGATTTCTTTCCTATATCTTTGGTTACATATTTTAGTCATCTTTTAAGAGTATAAGATTGCTAGTCTAGGAAACTTCTCAGCCTGTGCCTGAGTTAGGATAACCTAATTGGCACAACTTAAAGAGTTTCTTTTATTTGCATTTTTACCTTGCTGTGTTCTTTAAATAAAAGAACCTCTTCTAAGACTGCCAGAAAGACAGATTCATGTTTTGGCCATTTCCCCAATAGCTGAGAATTGAAAGACTTTTGCCCTGGATGATTTATCCTTAGTAACACATAAAATCTAATTCTAACTCCCAGTCATTTAGTAGGTAAAATACTAAACAAACCTTAACACTGTTTTAGCAGTACTTGTCACTGTTTCACTATCTCCCTGACTGTGAATAGTGCTGATGTCTCTCTGTGGGAGATGGCATTTTACTGCTACTTCCCAGCCAGAAGTCCTGTCTGCTGACATAGTTTGACACAGGAAGTGATGGTCAGCATTTGAATGCCTGAGAGAAGCTGGAGACTTTCACCGTTGTTTTAAGGTAAGTTCTGCTGTTCAACAGGGAAAAGTATGTAGAAATATTTTAGTTCATGTATCCAATAGTCAAACTACTAAGGGCTAGAACTTACCTTCAAACAACGGTAAAATTCTCCTGCTTTGAGGATTTTGTTATCCTGTTTCCTAGCATTTCTAGAAGAATGTAATCCTGTCCAATTTCTCGAGAGTACTTTTTGCTCTCAATCTGTCTTATCATGATGAACTTTTATTTAAAATTGCATGGTCAAATGGATTAATATCAAGATTATTTGGTCTAAAAGACTATTGTATAGGGGAGAAAAACACAGACAAACTGACTGAATTTGAATCCCGACTTAGCCACTTACTAGCTGTGTGACTTTGAGAAGTTACTCAGCCATTCTGTGCCTCAGTTTCTTCATCTGTCAAATGAAAATAATAATAGTAGCTACCTCATAGAATAATGCTGGGTACATAGGAAGTATTCAGTACGTGCTTTCATTATTAGTAATATGCTTAGTTGTAATATATGTCCTTAACATTTTTTTGTCCAGTATCCTGTCATGCTATAAAGCTTATACCTCTAACACATTAAATGAATTGTTCAATTACACAGGAGATTCAAAATTCTTTTGTGAGAAACATTTTGGGTTTATCCATAGGTGTTATTGCTACTTACCTCTGCAAAAGAGGTTGGCCCTCGATGTGGGCATAAAACTAGCAGATCTATAAGTAATTGGAATGTCATAGAAGGTTCCTGCACTTCTGGTATCTAAAGCCTGTAGTTCTCTCGTTAGCCAAGAGTCACTTCATTCATTCAACAAACATTTATTCAATGTTTATTTGTCAGGTATTGTGCTAGGCACAGGAGATAGCACTCTGGCCTGAAAAACACAATTGTTTCTCACAGAGCCAAATGTCAAGTAGAAAATATAGGTAACCCAACAGGCAATTACCGTAAGTGTTTCACAGGAGGATGCACAGGAACACGTATGAGGAACTCCTAACCAGCATATGTGGGTGAGAGAAGACAATGAGATAATGTCTAAAGCACATTTTGAGAACATGTAGAATTATACGGGCACGGGGCAGTGACGGAGCCGAGAGTGTTCCTGTAGAGAATTTGCAGTGCTGTGGCCCTGAGCTAAGACAGCTTTTGACACAAATTAAAGTAGTTCCTTCTAGCTCCAGGGTGGAGTTTGGAATTGTGTGACTGAGCTATAAAAAAGCTTTTTTAAGATTTGTTGATTAATTTAAGTGGAGGACAATGGGGTGTGAGTTGAGCATCCCTTATCCAAAAATCTAAAATCTGAAATGCTTCAAAACTTGAAAGTTTTTGAGTGCTAACACGACACCAAAAGTGGAAATTCCACACATAATTATTTAGCACAAACCTTGTTTTATGCACAAAATATTGTATAAAATTACCTTCAGGCTATGTGGGTAAGATATATATGAAACAGAAATAAATTTTGTGTTTAGATTTGGGACCCATCCCCAAGATATCTCATTATGTATATGCAAATATTCCAAAATCCCAAATCTGAAACACTTCTGGTTCCATGCATTTTTCATAAGGGATACTCAACTTGTACCATCAAAAGATTTTAAACAGAGGAGTAGCATGAAGGAGCATTCAGGTAATCTCTTAAAGAACAAATTGGGTGGGACATGGATGGAAATAGGGTGATGGTGGTAGCTGGAGCTAGGACAGTAACTGGGTATCTGGCTTGAAAAGATACTAAGCCAACAGAACCAGTGGGACTTGGTGATGGACTGACAAGGTGTGGGGAGGAAGGCAGGAATGAACTTGCAGGCTTCTGGCTGAGGTGCTACTTGATGAGAAGCATATTTGTAGAGAACAAAAAGGGAGAGAATTTGCTTTTTAAGTATGCAGTAGCCACTGCAGTACAGCACAGGGCTAGGCCTAAGGAATTCAATCTGGGCTGCAGAGAGGGAATTAGGAATCAGTAGGCATATAAATGGTAACTAATATCGTGACAGTAGGAGAGATAAGTTATGTGAAAGGCCAAAGAAAGAAAATACTCATATGTAAGGGACAGGCAGAAAAAGGGCAACTAACAAAGGAGAATGGAGAAGATTGGCAATTCTACTACACATCAGAGAATTCTATCATTGATAGCCTTTGATCCAACACTTGCCATATTTGGACAAAATTTGTTAGTTGGGGGTGAAAAATGGTAAGGACTATGTTCATTTTCCATTTCTCTTAAGTTTACTAGGCCCTCTTTTAAGTTTGTTCAGCAGAAAGCAACATACCTGGTATGTGTTTTTGTAGCTTCATGGAGAGTCTGTATTGTTGAATTATGATTTAATGATATAGCTTTAATTTTATACATTATCAGTATATTAAAATGTTCCTCGTGTGTATCCCTTATTTTTTGCAAAACTATTGTCTATATATATAACATGTTTGTTATTACAGATCAATCTCAACGAGGTAGCCTCTTCACTCTCTTTTTGAACAATCCTCTAATGGCCTTCCTATTTGTCTCTGGATTGTCAAGCATGCGTAGAGGCCTGTGGGAAAAATGTCAAGAATATCTTCGAAAAATCAACCGCGATATTGCCCAGCTACTGACCCATTCACGTTCAATAGGTACCCTCCTAATCTAACTGCACACTTAACAGAGTATACTATAATGGCTTAAAATGGTTACATATTTTAAATTGTTTGAATTTGTAAAGGTATTTGTCCCAGACAGGAAAGTTGAGAAGACTTTCCTGAAGTTTCCTTCCCTTTGAAATGTAATCTCCATTCAGGCATCCTTTTACTGTCACCTTTCTCATCTTTGCAGATCAGGCATTTCTCCAGTTTTTTGGAGATGAATTTCTTCGCTTACTTCTCACAAGATTTATTTTTTGTTCAGCCACCATGAGGATGCACAAGATTTTTCGGGTAGGTAAAGAATATTATTGATTGATTGATTGTTTTTTAGAGACAGGGTCTTGCTCTGTCACCCAGGCTAGAGCACAGTGGCATGATCATACCTCACTGTAACCTCGAGCTCCTGGGCTCAAGCGATCCTCCCTCCTTGGCCTCCCAAAGTGCTAGAATTACAGGCACGAAAAGTAAAATTATTAAAGACCAATTTTATAATTTAAGTATTTAAGAATCTTATGTTACATTTTACCTATATTAAATAGATCTAAAGTAATATTTACAAATGAATATGTAAAGTATAAAGATTAATAATGTTAAGGCACATCTGAATGCCTAGCACCCTGTTTAAGAAGTAGGATATTTATTTTTATTACTTTTAAGGGCCCTCTGAAGATCCTCCCTGATCCTATCCCCCTCTCAAATGAAACTGACATCCAGAATTTTATAATTGTCATTCACTTTTCTTTATAGGTTTGCCACATGTATTTGTATTTCTAAACAATATATCATGGATCTATATTGTATGTATTCTCTACAACTTGCTTTTTTTTTTTTTTTTTTTTTTTTTTTTTTGAGACAGAGTCTCACTCTGTTGCCCGGGCTAGAGTGCCGTGGCATACAACTTGCTTTTTTCCAATCAAGATTATATTCTTGAGAGTGAGCCACACTGATAACTATAATCTTCTTCATTCATTTTGTTTAACTATATAATACTAGGCATTATTTGACTATCACAAATTACTTATCCATTCTACTAATAATGGACATTTGGGTTATTTCCAGTTTTTTATTATTATATAAACAATGCCACTGTGAAATTCATGTATCAGTTTCCTGTTACACATGTATAAGATTTTTTCTGGAGAATACACCAAATAGTGGAATGGCAAGGTCAGAAGATATAAGCATATTTAACTTTACTAGGTAATGCCAAACTGTTTTCCAAAGTGGTTGTATCAGTTTACCTTCCACCACTGAAGATGCTATCATTGTTATAGAAAAAGCTGTGAAAGCCATCAGCCTGAAACAGTATGTTCCCATTGGAGAAAACTGTGTCTAGATGTTGCGCATGACTTCACAGTATTTATCACAAATCCAGTCAACAAAATCATGAGATTGTGGATGTGACAAAAAATGGTGGGGGATGAAGAATTGTAAGTTATAGATTTTGGAGAAATTCCAGAGCTAACAGATATCACACCAGAGGAATTAACAGAAGATGACTGGATGGAGATGAGTACTTCTGAACCAGTGTCAGACAATGAGGAAGAATACATAGAAGCAGCAGTGCCAGAAAGCAAATTGAAATTAGACAGTCTGGTAGAGGGTTCCAATTATTCAAGACTTAGCTTTTGATTTATATGGCACGGACACTTCTGTGATACGGGCACTGAAACTAAAGCAAATGGTGGAAGAAGGACTGGTACCAGATAGAAATATTTTTGGGGAAATGAGAAAGCAAAAAAGTTGGAGATAAATTATGATGTGTTTCTGTAAAGTTACACCGAATGTGCCGGCTTCTCCTGCCTCCCTTCCAGCTCTGCCACCCCTGAGACAGCAAGACCAACCCTTCCCCTTCCTCCTCCTCCTTAGCCTACTCAATGTGAAAAGACCACAGTGAAGACCTTTCTTATGATCCATTTCCACTTTTGTTCAGGCTGGTCCTGAACTCCTGAGCTCAAGCAGTCCTTATACCTTAGCCTCCCAGAGTGCTGGGATTACAGGCATGAGCCACTGTGCCCGGCCTGGAGTCTCTTTTATATATCCCCTATTTCAACAAGTATTCTGTACTTTGGAAGATATTTGATCAGAACTCAAACATCTCCCAGCCCAGTGTGAGCTGAGAGAATCGTTTAGCTTATAATCCGCAGTAGTTCTTGGTTTTTTTGTTTTGTTTTGTTTTTTCTTTTTTAGGGCTTTTGAATATTTTATTTTTGTCACTTCCCTTAGTATTTAGTGTGGTAAAATAAAAATTTCATTTTTGTAATGTGTAATGAGTGAGCTCTACAGGCAAAGAGAGATACAAGTGACATTTGACTATATGAACTGTCATGTGAATTACATAGCAAAGCAGCAACTTATTTCTTCAGGAAGTTTTTACTGTGAGGCATAATTATAGTTTGTAGAACTTACCAAATGAAGAATTTCCAAATGAGAATTACTTGATTCTTAAAACTGTCCCTTTTTGTTTCCATGTCAAATTTTTTTGTTTTCTTTTATTATTCCTTTTCTGCCTGTTTTTTTCCCCTGATTTTTCTTCATCCTTTTTAGCACTGCCTTAACTCTTTTTCAGTGTCTTTGCTAATATTCTTAGAATTCTCATCCATTTTCATGGTTTCACTATTTATCTCCATTAAGATTATATCATTGTTTATATTACTCCTCAAACTTGTCTTCTGAGATATAGCCCTGAATTTTCAAATTCTGGTTGAGGGACAGTTCTATCAGTATTACCCTATTACCTCAATAAAATATACCTAAAATGTGAGGCCTTATACTCTTCCCAAATTATCTCATCCTTTAGCTCCCTTTTTCTCTCAGTAGCTTTCAACTCTTCTCTCAAGTCATCGTGCATTCCTGGAATCTTGCAGTCATTTTTGATATCTCTTTCTCCTATAATGAATTACCAAGGCCCATTAATTTGTCCTTTTTAATGCTTCCTGTGTCTTTCCCTCATGTTCATTTCCAATGCAACATCTATGTATTCATTTAACAGATAATTGTTGACTTTCTCTATGTACTAGGATTCTCCCCAAGGAAGCATGAATTTTTATGGTTTCCACATGATAGAGTTTAGTGCATAGCAACAATAAGCCTCCGTAATCATTTGTGGAATAACTCACTAAATGAATATATTAAGTTGAACCTTGTGAAATTGTCATTTTTAGAGGTCAAAATGGTCAAATGTCAGCAATTCAGTATTCAACAAATATATTACCAGTAAGAATCATACCAATATAGGCCCGGTCCAGTGGCTCACACCTGTAATCCCAAAGCTTTGGGAGGCTGAACTGGAAGGATTGCTTGAGCCCGGGAGTTTGAGACCAGCCTTGGCAGCATAGCAAGACCCCATCTCTGAAACAAAATTTTTTTTAAAAAAAGAATCACACCAATATAAAGGAAAAAAATATATATTAAGTTACTCCTTAATGCTGTACCAATGTTGTATAAAATTTTCTCTCATTAGATTACAAAAATTGACTTTTCTCTTTTTTGTCTACCAGGAAACACGAAATTATCCAGAATCATATCCACAACTGCCAAGGGATGAAACAGTAGAGAATCCTCATCTCCAGAAGCACATTTTGGAATTAGCATCCATTCTGGATGTTCGAAACGTGTTCTTTGAGAATACCATAGATGACTATTGAAACAAAAATTCTCTTGAAACAATTTTTCATTTTCCACAGATTTTAAATGGTGCAGTTTTCTAATGTGATAACAGACACATAGTGGTGTTATGTAGTTTTTATTTTTTAGTTTAGGACCACCATTTTAAAAACAAATTGAATAAAAGGTTCAAACTTTTAGGGTAACTGTTTTAAAATGCAATCTTTCAGGCCTTTTAAAATCTCAACTAATCTTGGAATTTTTATTTTTTGATTTTAAGGTATAGATACTTACCTTCAACATCTAATCTTATAAGGTCAAATAGTCACCATTCTCACCCTGAGAGGAGTACATCATTTATTTTTGTATAATGAGGTAAATCCAACTCTTATACTTGGAGATAAGTTAAATGTCTCGGTTTGGAAAATATGTAATTATTCATAATGATGAAACTAGCCACCATGGACTGTTGAAAATCAAGAACAGAGTCCCTTTATAATATTTCTTTTCATTCCAAGTTAGTTGGTAGAAAAATGTGTGATTCCTTGAAGCATGATCAGGACAGATCTTGAAATCCTTTTTTAAGTACTGTCAATTTCAGAAACCATGTAAGATTGATTTGCATCTGAAAGCTAGATACCTAATTGGGGGTTTAAGATGATAAATATTACTTGGAATGTGTGAGGTCCTGTATTTTGATGAGATTTGTTTGCATATTTTGTTTTCTTTGTAGTCTTCGAATGATGGAAATGGAAAGGAAACACTTAAATATTTCAATCAAAAAATCAAGTTGTTGGTTTCATAAGACAGTGTCTTCAGTTGGAATTCTATTTAAACCCTTAGCTTATGAGATCAAGTTTAAAGACTGTCTGGATTGACCTCTGTGACAAAAAGTACAGAGTTCTTAATCTTTTTGCCTAGTTCAAATTTATGAGACTTAAAAGTCAGAGATTTTATTAATTTAGGTTGGGGGTAACTGGCTATTATGAAACTGAAAATGTAAGTTGATTTTGCATTGACAATTTGGAAATAAGATTTGTTAAAACTCCCTGTATTTAGTATTTTATAGTCATGCACAAATTTATTATTATTTTAAATAGTACTCAGTATATAACATAAAGATCTTTGTCGGTTTCTTCCCTGTCATCCCCTTCATAAATTCAGCCCCTAGCTATGAAGTCCCCCCACCCCCTTTTTTTGCTTGCACAGCATTCTAGTTCAGAAATCTGTGAATGAAAAGGCCTCTACCTAATTTTCTGTGCAGGCTCACATTCTACCCCCGGCAGTCCCAGGGGAAATGACGTGATTGTTTTTGGCGTCTCTTTCCTACGTCCCCAGGGAAATTTTTTGTAATATTTAACTTGGTTTTCATTTCTGGCACAGAGACTAATTTGGGTCTAAATTATTCCCGTTCAATTTTTCATCTGAAGTCTGAAAGTTATTGTTCTTGGGTTTGGGGACTTTGGAGTGTTTTGTTTAATTTTAAAAATTATATTTGTTCTTTCAAACAGTTTCTTTGCTAGCTGGTTGCTTTCATTTTCAGATAAAGACTGCATTCCTTTTTTTCAGTACATTAATAAACTTCTTAGCTTTCCTTTCATAACAGTGTTCATCTGAACTACAGCAATAGACTGTTTTTTAGTTTTCTGACCTTTTGTTTCAATTCCCCTGAAGTCCTGTGCCAGTTATACTGCTACCAACACATATTTTCCTGTTCTCTGATGTTTAAAATAATATTTATTGTCCTGAGCTTTATCATCACCTGTTAAGCATAAAGAACACTGGTCTGAGAACTAGGAGACCTGAGTTCTAATCCTGGCTTTCTTGGTAACTAGTGTTATGCCTTTCGGCAAGTGTCTTCATGTCTCTGCTTGTTAGTGTTCTCATCTGTCAAATGAAGGGAATGGCCTAAGGTCCTTTTCAACGATTCTATAGTTTGGATTTGTTTCCAAAAATATGGATTTTCCTACCCCTGTCGTCAGGAAAATTAGTTACCCTGTTTTTAGGGTACATAACATTTTCTTTTCTAGATCATATTTACTTAGATTTTGTTCAAGAAAATATCTAGGACCCATTTAGCTGTTTTAGAAACTAGTTCAGAGAAAGACTTGCCTAAAGAAATTAGAGCTTTTTTGTTTTTTTTTTAAATTAGAGCTTTTATGATTAAAAACATGGTTGTCTAACAACAAGGGATCTTAGAAATCACGACTACAATAGTAGTGTAATTCCTTACTGGGAGGGGACTGAAGTGATCTTGAATCTTCAAAGAGAGGAAAACTGTGCTAGAAAATCCTAAACGATTGTTTCATTTATGCCTTAAACAAAATGTGTGTCGAACAACCACTATACTCTAGATTTTCTTCTGCGCACTGGGGATGCAAAGTAGACTTAAAAATCCTTGTGATCATGAAGCTTACATTGTATTATAGTAGGAAGGATAAGGCAATAAATATGAGTAATTAAATTTATGTTAGGATGGAGAAGTAGGATGGAGAAAATGTAGAGGATGGTAAGGGAGATCCTTTTTTTTGGAGAGAAGAACAATATTTAAAAGAGTGATCAAGCTGGTCGCAGTGGTGTGCCCTATAGTCCCAGCTACTTGGGAGACTGAGACAGGAGGATCTCTTGAGCCCAGAGTTTGAGGCCAGCCTTGGCAACATAATGAGACCCGTCTCTTTTAAAAAAGAAAGAAAGAAAAAATAGTCATCAGGTTAGGGTTCATTGGGAAGGTCACATTTGCACAAACACTTTGTGTTTGTTTCTCTTTACTTTCTTTACTTTTTGTCATGAAAGTTTTAAACATACACAGAGTTTAATGAACGCTTCTTGTATCTTTCACCCAGCTTCTACATTTTAAAGTATTACGTTAATCGAGGAAGAAGAAATGTAAAAGGACAATCGCCCAATGGGCTTGAGGTGACGGTAGCAAAGAATCTCACTTTTCTAAATGCATACCAATACCTCCTTTATAAAAATGTTGAACTCTATTTATTTAATTTTAGAATTCATAAAAATTTAAATTTTAGAACGAAAAATGAAGCAAAACAATGGGAAAGAGGACTTCTTTGTTTTCAAATTGTACAAACTCTCCCTGGAGCTTCTGATACAGTCTCTCATCTCCCTTAAGAATCACTGTAAACAAAATAAAAAGTATAACATTACAAGAAATCAGTTATACACAAAACAAAATGAAGCACAATGGAATTTTCCCTTTCGTTACCATTCTATTTCTGAAGTTGGTGAAGCAACTATCTTCCCAATTTTACAGAAAGGAAAGCTGAGACCCAAAAAACTATTCAAAGTGACAAAAGCTAGAACTAAAACTCATATCTCCTAATCTCAGCTCAGTCTTCTCTACTGAAAGCTCAGACTGCTTTCTCTAATGAACAAGAAAATGTTCTATAACAAACAAAAAAATGTTTAATAATAAACAAGAAAAAAATAATTAGAGATTTATATTTTGGCACAAAAGCTTATGGTATTTTTTTCTGTATCAAATTTTGAAACCAGTGAATCAGTCAGCCCTAGCAAATTCTTATTAATTATAAAAATCCATAAGTCAGTCATTTTATCTTTTATTTTAGCCAGGATGTTTTCTTTCTTTCTGTGTGTGTGTGTCTGTGTTTATCCTAGAAAGTGGTGCTATCATAACCCCTCAAAGCACAGAATTTATTGTACCCTTTATATTTTTACCAAATTGAAATATTTCAAGATTATAGAAGCAAAGTGCAATCCAGCTGTGGCAGAAGTTTTCCTAATATAAATCTGGGTTTCCCCCACCCCCAGCACACACACACTTCTGGCTAATGCTCTTCATTTTCTTGGTGCAATAGAATCCCTGAACCAGATTAGGTGGTAATTGTACTGAATTTAGTCAAGGTAAGGGGACAAGTGACAAATCAGATTTATGTATTAATTATATAACTTTCTTTAACATTCTTCTCCAAATTTAATCTCTGACCTGTGTGATTAGTAACATTCTGTCTCTGAGAAGTAGTTTGGACCCTGGCGAAAAATCTTGTATATATAGTTATTCATGGGGACTTATTATCAACCTGATATACAGAGAACATTCTGGAATGGAAATGTAGTAAGGTGCCAAAGTCTGCTAACTTGGCCACTGCTGGTGATTCAGAACCACCTCCTCATCCTAAGTGAGTAAAAGATTTGATATGAATACGAATGCTATGAATCTCCTGGTGATATTTTGGGTGTATATGTTCCTGTGTGTATGTTTGGAGAATATTAAGGGTATTTTCATTGAGGGCTCTTTTGTTGACCTTATTTATTTGAAATTCTTATTTTATTTGTAATAGCATATGTATATTTTTGTGATGCTAAATGCAATCTGTGTATACTTTTTGTATATATGTGTACATATTTGTAAATATATTGGTATGCAATGATACAGTATGTGTATATTATATACCCATACCCATTGTGGGCTGAATTTAAGTTCTGTGAGGACATCCTAGTGGCATTGTTCATGCTGCTGTAATTAGATTGTGAGTGTATCTCATTCATGAGCCTCTATTTTGAGGGGCTTGTGTTTGGATAAAATGGGCTAATTTGGAGTTGAAATTAGAATATGAAGATCTTAACAGAAAGCTGGACATGCTTAGCTTTAAAATCATCTGCAAATTTTTATTTAAAATGACAAATTAGCGGTACAAACCTGAAAAACCTAAGTATGTGAAAATGAGACACCAGCAGATTCTTAAGCTATATTAATCCTTTATTTTCTTGACCCATATTTGAGTATTATTACTCAGTAGTGAATTATTTATATTGGGACCTAATCAAGGGGCTATGGGAAAAGATACTTTGATCACATTTAAAAATAGATAGGAAAATGTCTATTAAATGGGGAAAATATGTTCCCAGTTGTCATTTCTATACCTGATACTAAATTTTAATTTTGGAACTGTTTTTTTGTCAGTGTGCCTCTTTTTATATGTGTCTCTGTGAGGCCGAAAAGGGGGCATTAGCTAAGGGAAGGCCTAACCAAAGTAGAGTAGGATTTATTGAGGTTGTTAATCTGTATATTTGCAGCAGCTGTGATTAATTTAGTCCTGTCTTGGCATTTCCGACCATAGATTTTTCTTATTGGAATTTCATATCAAAGATGAGTATGCTCATCTAAGAAAATGCTTCCAGTAAATAAAATGCCTCCAGTTATATTGCTGTGTCTCTGTGAGACCACTTGTGTTCTGCAAGTTGATGATATATTCACACATGAAGTAGAATTCTTAATATTAGATGCATGGTGTGCTATAAAAATCTGGGCCTTCAAACCTCTCCCAAGGATGGTATGGTTGGGGGGGATGAGAGGATAGTAAATATGTGCAGTGCCAGTTTGTGAACCTATGGAATATCAATGAGTATCAATGTTCGATTACTCCTGTCATCAGTTGACATGTGTATTTGCATGAAAGAGTGTAGGAGATGTTTAATATACACTTGAATACATTCACTGCAGAAATTAAATAGAGGTTATTTTTGCATGATAAAATATAACTGCAAAGCAACTTTTTACCTCTTTATTCTTCAGAAGATTAACTCTCTGATCCAACATTAAATTGTCTTGAAATAGAGAAATTAGTTCCGGAGTCAGTTTTACCACCCCAAAAATGTTGTATTTGCCACTTTGTTGTATTTTTAATAAAACAGCCAACTATTCATAACACTTTTCAATTACAGTATCAAATTTTAAAATAATTAATAGCCTTTTTCTTGAATAAACATTAAAATTTAGTAATGTGTTATTTCCCCAAAATCAGTGAAAATGTCCATAGGATCAGATGTTTCTGTTGTTTGAGTAACCAAATCATTTTTTTTTTTTTTGCAATTTGAGAGTGGTAGAGCCGATATTATGCTATTTAAAATTCATGGAACTGACTCAGGCTCCACGTGGACATTAATTTGAGGAGAGAAGCAACAATAAAAAGTGCAGTAGGTAATACTCTGACCCTGACAGTTGTAAAGCCAGTAACTTTGCAGTTGAATAAGGTAAGAATTGTTGAGAAAACCCAGTCTTTTCTCCCATCCTCCTGCACTCTTATGCATTGATACTCCCAGTCTTTCCTGGATCCCAGGACCACTTAAAAAGGGGGGGGGGGAAGCAAGGCAATTCATCTTCCTCAAACTAGAATTTCAAAGCATAATATTACACTATGTCCCAGCTATTGAGTTTTGAACAGAAACACTTATTTAAGCATGCCTTGTGTTTAAGGGAAAATAATTGATGTGTGAATGGAATCAATCACTATTAGTAGGAAGGGTGTCAGGATGATGTGTATGGGGGGTCCACCCTTAATTGGGTAAAGATAAATGTATTAAATTAAGTATAACTAGTTTGCTGGTGCCATAGAAATATTTCCTTTGGAATTCTGTAAATATGAAATGTTTTCTTAAGCTAAAATTGGTATTTTTCACTTATTAGTTTGGTGTAATGTTGACTTTTGAGAAGAATTCCATTTTTACATAATATTGTTACTTAATCACTGATTGAAGCACCATTTCTTAATTTTAAAATATTTTTGTTAGTTTCTTTTGTGGTTTTTAAAATTACTTTTTAAATAGGTATAAGACTTCTGTAAGCAGTGTGATTATTGAACATGTTTGAACAGTAGATTCAGAGTTTTTTAATAGCTTGAAGTACATTATATTACAAACTACAGATTCACTTAAGCTTAAATTTGGTCATAGAACAGACTGTAAATTGGGAATATTTTTCCTATTTTGGGGGACAATTCTAGTCTATATCCTAAGACAATCATCTTTTTAGGTGTAATATTGTTTATTAAGAATTGGTAATTTCAGGTTTCAGATTTTTACTTTTTTCATAGGCTTATGGAATGAAAGTTAATAGGCCAAGTTATTATATCACTTTCAGAATGAGGTATGGAATTATGGCTAGCCTTATAGATCTGCAGTAAATGATATTTAAAATTTTATGTTAGGTCACTAATATTCTTTTCTCTTTTGAAGCTGTTGTGAATGTCTACTTGTCCATGATTGAAAATTTAGATTTGTCAACATTACAATTTGAACCATAAATTTTCTCAAACATGAGATCAATATAAATAACCATTATAAAATGGGAAATAATCATATGTAATAATCCCAAAGTAAATACTTCCAAACCATAGAGAAATAACCACTGTATTTTTCAACTCTTATTCCCATCCTCCTTTGCATGCTGTTAATTGCTTTTCTAAATTAAAGTAAGTATTGTGGTATATTAAAAATATTCAGGAAAAAATTGCTTAAAGTGTTTTATTGCAATAAGAATTTTTATTACTACTTCCTGAAGAATGTTTTTTTAAACTGTTATTTCTTTATTATGTCATTAAAAAGACCTTCTATTGGTTCAGTAAAATAATTTAGAACATGATTTTTGTGGCTTTTTATAGTTATCTGGATACATTCCTTTTGCCACATAAATCACATGGCTAGTTCTCCAACTTTTTTTTTTTTGTTCACTTGATTTTAATAAAACTTGTTCAACAATCAGAGAGACCTTTATTTTGGAGGGTCCTTTCAGTTCAGGTAGAAAAGTCTTAAATAATAGGAAATGCAGATAAAATGTCCTAACATTTTCAAAGTAGAGTTTACAAGTGAAAGAATTTATCAATATAGGTTATCTTCATCATCTAGCACCGACATAAATGGTGGTTTCATTACTCATTGAATCAGATGAAGCAGTTATAAATCATTTTTTGCTTTGCTCTAAAGATTGTTGTAATTTCAGGCCACTTTATTATTTTCTCTAAGCAGTTTCCATTGTAAGGTTGAATTTCCTTTATTATTCAAATTATAACTAAAGCTTAAGATAATCACATAGGAGTTAAAATAAGTTATGTTTGTCTTTTTCCCCTGAAAATAATGGTGAACATATTGTCTACATTATGAATATTAGGCAGAAATGCACTTGTTTAAATCATAGCAGTAATTACATTTGAAAGATATAATTACTTGATTTTCTAGTGGTGCGAAATATTTTTTTAAAAATTGTGCTTGTCTGCAACTGAAATGTTATAGAATTGTAACACTATAGGGTTTATAGAGGTATATTTATTAGCTGTCCTCAAGAGACTGAAGCACAATAATTTTCATGTAACAATTCCTATCCAAGTGCTGCTAATATGTCCTGAGAACAATGAAGCTATTTGGTTGCCTAGCTATTCACAAATCACTGTAATCCTTGAAACATAGTGTTGTTCATTTGTATTAAAATTTGGGTATTGTGGGTTAATACTTTAGAACAAAATCTATGAACTCAGCCCTATTAGACAGCAAACTGGATTCATTAGTTTTTATGTTATCAGTAGAATAAATTTTGAAGGGGTTATTTACTACCAGTGACTAAGGGGGATAATTATATTGTCAATATCATTTGACTTGAACATTTGTGGTATTGTAAAATTCTTGTCCATTGTGTTTCTAAATTGCTTAAGCCATACATTCTCTTAAACAAAGATGTTTTTTGTTTTGTTCCTTTCCAGCAGCCTTTTCTTGCCTTGTCTGTTATGGTTAATACTTCATAGATTTTAGAAATTGAGAAGTCTTGAAACATTTTATTTTCTTGAGTTCATCACTTTTGACTTGTGTGTTATGTGATTTGTCATGAAAGATAGCAAGCCTTTCACTACTTCAATAAATGAATTTCAGAGTAAACACTGTGATTCTGCAGAGCGGATTCAGTAGGCTTTCCAATATTTTCTTCTGTTATACAGTGCCTACCACCTTGAGGGCACTTAAATACTAGAAATGGAAAGTTAAACATTGTTTGATGTTTATTGAATAATGAGATTACAGAATATTTGATTTTGTTGTCAGTGTATTAAAGAAATTTTTCCATTGATAAATATTCTCTAGGAATGTGA
Organism: Cheirogaleus medius; assembly: GCA_008086735.1. NCBI lineage: Eukaryota > Metazoa > Chordata > Mammalia > Primates > Cheirogaleidae > Cheirogaleus > Cheirogaleus medius. The sequence continues at coordinate 3,357,287 of VBSM01003204.1, forward strand.
CTACATTCATCATGTGTGAACTCATGTAAATGAATTTTGTATCTTGAATCCACGTATATATTAAGTGTATCATCAATATAAAAATAAACATTATTTGCTTAAAGTTTTTGGTACTTCTTCAGCATTGTTGACAAATTAAGTGCTACATTGTTAGGGCTTGCTTTTTTCAGATAATACACCGAAGGCATTAAACTATTTTGGAGTTATAGATTCAGTGCTTATTCTCTTAGTAAATTTGGTTTTTAGTCCTGGTTTTGGTTTTTCCCTGCCCTGGTGGTCAGGACTGGAACACAGCAGAGGGATTGTTGAAGAATCAGGTACAATCACCTTACCCTTGGGCTGGTGTCGGGTCTGGGGGCTAGAACTAGAGTTCCTTTAACATGGAATGCCTGGCTTGGCCTTGAGGAGTCCTGAGTCCCTACTTAGGCTTCTAATTTGCACTGTGACTTTTTTTATATATAGAAACGGGGATCTCGCTCTTGCTCAGGTTGATCTAGAACTCCTGACCTCAAGCGATCCTCTGCCTCCCAGAGTGTTAGGATTACAGGCATGAGCCACCACGCCCGGCTGTGACTTTGAATAAGGCAGTTTTTCCTCTTTGGACTTTGTGAAAAGGAGGTGGCCCATTAGTGGATTGTAAAGTTAATAGTGGGCAGCCACTGAAGTGTTTTTAAATGAGATGCAATATATCAGAGTGCATTATATTACAAGGATGTGGTTCTGGAAACTTTTTCGGTTGTACATTACACGTGTACTGGGCTGTGATATAATACGTATAATCTTCAGTAGGTCATGGCGCCAAAGTTGAAACACTAGTCACAATGTGCAAGGTCCCAGTTTCTAGAGCCACGGGCTCTGTGTGAGGAGGAACAGACTTCCCGGGATCACACAGTGACAGGATGCCTGCGTCGGGTACAGCGGGATGCGGGGCGCGGCTGCCTAAGCCGCGCAGCCACTACCTGGGTTTCTTTCTGTCTTTTTTTTTTTTTTGAGCCCAGAATACGTGGTAGTAGGCCCGGGGTTTCTACCCCGTAGCAAAGCACACCGGGGCCCGCGGCACCGACTGGGTTCTTTCCCTTTTGCCACGAGGCTCGTTCCACTTCTCCCGCTCCGTACACGCTCCTGTGGAGTTGGCGGGGGGAGGAAAAAGGATAGGCCTCGGCGACCAAGTCGTCATCTGCGGCTCTAGCCGCTCGCTGACGTGGCCAGCCGGCCTGAGGGAGCGCCCTACCAGGCGCCCGCGCCCTCCAGTCGTTCCGGCCCAACCGCCGCCCGGACGCTCGCGCCGCCGCCGCCACGCAGGTCGCGCGCAGGCGCAGGAGCGCGGAGGCGACGACCCTCCGTGCAGTCACTTCCGGCGCGCGGGGTGTACGCGGTTCCGGGTCGCTGCTCCGCTAGCCGGCCGGCCGTGGGGGCTGGTGACGCGGGCTGGCGCTCACGAGAGGCCCCGGAGGCGGGGCTCTGCCGGCTGCCCGGAGAGCGGCAGGTGCGCGGGCCGGGACTCTGGGAATGCGAGCAGACCCCTCATTCTCCCGCTGGCCTTGGTCTGTCCCCAAAGCGCCCGGACGCGGTTGCCCAAGACCCAAGGCGGGGGGCGTTCCGGGGTCCTGTAAGGGCGAGTAGGGGCGGAGGCGGGCTGCCCCGGCCTGGGAGTCTGGAGCCTAGGGTTCCAGGATTCTTCCCTGCGCGACCTTGGACAAGTCGCGCCTCTTCTTTGGGGCTCAGTTTTCCTTCTGTCACATGAAAGAGATGTTGAATCCCTCCTTTCTTTGACTGTCCAAGCGCGGGCGGGGCTGGAGGGAGTCTGAGGGAGTGAGATCCAAACTGCCATGGCAGGTACCTGTCTGCCTCCCTGGGCGTTAGGCATCTTGTCTTTTACCCAACTCTGCCTGCCTTTTTCTCAGCAACTGAGTGAGAACCAAGGCTCCGTGACCAGATAGCCCAGAGTCTGGCCACGTAAACAGTGTGTGAGTGTGAGAATCAACTGAGAAATAAATACTGGCCCTGGGAAACCTTAATCTCATGCAAATTGTTTTGCTCAGGGTTCCCAAGGAGAGTGAATTTAGGCACCTACTGCAGTGAGCGACTCTATTCTTTGTGCCTGTAAGTGAAGCTCTTAGGCGAATCACAAATTCATAGCAGACCAGGGTTAGGAGAGTTCACTTCGAGTTGTTACGGTGACAGGTTTTCTTCCCCCACTTAATTCTCCCTCCCTCCTCTTCCTCTATTTCTAGCCCCTACCTCCAACTAACATTTTAGCCTTACACTTGAAAAGAAATATCCAGCGTATTTTATCTTTGTCTTCATGCAGGACAGAATGCTTTGACCTCCAAACTGTTTTAAATCTAGTAGATAAACCAGGTGAGTAAGTGGTTTACAGGCATTGAAGGTAAAGTTTTTGAAAGATTGTACAGTCTTAGTGGATAGTCTGAAGTGGTAAGAGGTCATTTGTAGATCTTAGATCAGAGGTTAGGCATCCTCCACAAAACGTGGAAAGTTAGGGTTGGAACCAGGATATTAGTATTTCATACACCTTTGGAAGGAAAATGTATTTGAATCTCATGTTGAATATCAAGACAATGTCAAACATCTGAAGAAAATAAATTGTGATTTTAGGTAATTTTTATCAAACTCAAAGAAAACCACACAGCATCTCCAGGGAAAGTTTAAGGATATGTGATACCTATACATTACAGTTGTTTGGCTTGCCTGCTTTTTTCTAGGGAACAGGTGATTGCAAACCATCCTGGAACATTAGAATGTTACACCTTTCCCTCATATTGAGTTATATATGTTTTTGCCTTCAACTTTTTTTAAAAAGCACTAAACTGTAGTTTAATTTACAGGGAACCATTTAAAAGCATTAAGTCATGATTATGTGATGTTAATGTTTTTCGCCCTGGGAAATTTTACCAAATGTGTCATATACTATAGCCAACATGGTATAATAAAAAAAAAATGTGAGGATTTGTGAATCACAGACTTCTGTGTTCAAATACCAGCCCTGCCAATTACCCACACAATCTTTGGCAGATTACTTCACCTCCTAGAGACTGAATTTCCTCATCTGCATGTGCACATGAAGCACTTCAGTGCTTTTTAATCATTTAGTAATTGTGTTCTATTAAGTATACATGTAAGTTATGAAACTTAATTTTGAAACTAAAGCTTAACATAGCAGCTCAGATGTGAAATCTTTCTAGTGTTTAACTTAGAGCTGTTTCTTTGATCTGATTTATAGATACTGTGTTGCCATAAGCCCTTGGCCCACATTTAAGTGGGACTGCAGCTACCTTGGATGTCTGAAACTTTTTAGGCAGCAGTGTCTGAACCCTGGTCCCTGGCCTAAGGACTACTGAGTGCTGGTTATCTGTGCAGGATAGCCACACAGCAAAAATGTTTGCAAAACTAAAGAAGAAAATTGCAGAAGAGACTGCTGTTGCTCAGAGGCCAGGAGGTGCTACTAGGATCCCAAGGTCGGTGAGCAAGGAATCTGTTGCCTCTATGGGAGCTGACTCAGGAGATGACTTTGTAAGTATCTTTGTTTTAAAATAATTATTCAAGGAATCCTTTCAATAAATATTTCTTTTAAAATTGCATGACTGGGGCTGGGCGTGGTGGCTCACGCCTGTAATCCTAGCACTCTGGGAGGCTGAG
>VBSM01003204.1:3361043-3372489 GCA_008086735.1 Cheirogaleus medius
AAAAAAAAAAAAAAAATGCATGATTGTTTCATACCTTTTGTAATTTATTTCCTGTGTAAGACCCTGCACAGCTTATTCTTCTTACTCTGAGGTACCTTTTGTTAATGTTTGGTTTGTTAATCTTAAGGTACTTTGGTTTTTTTTTTATTTTTCTTTGAGTGCCTTTCCATATTTTCTACATTATCCTCTTGTACTTTTTTTCTATCTATATGCCTTGTGCATCTTTTACATTTCATCTCTCAAAATGGGCCTGTTTTCTCTGCAGACATATATACTTTAAGTCATTGTTGCTTATCAAGGTCTGTGAGTTGTAGTGTGGGGTTAGCCAGAGTGCAGTGTTTTATTGGGAAAGTTGATGAAAAGATGACACTGATGACTACAGTATGTCCTTTATTTGTAAAGTACCTTTGCAGTTGGTAAGATTTTAAAAAATGAGGACGTTGCTGTGTTAGGGAAATGTCATACTTAATGATTAAAATGTGTCTTTGGCATATGACAGAATCCTCTTAAGTTAGATAAAGTTATTAAAAAAGGATTTATAATACTTATATATATAAGAATGTATGTAATGTATATTATGTAAAGTATAATGTGTATACAAAGTATAAAGCATAAAGTAAATATATCACCAATCTGAAGAGTTATCAACACTGTTGAAGCCATTTAAGTACTCCTCCCCAATTCCCTCTTTCCCCTCCAGATAACCACTTTCCTAAACTTTGTGGTCATTTCCTTTTTAAAATATCTTACCAAATATGTATGTATTCATAAATAATTTATTGTTTAATACAGCTTATTTTTGAACTTATAAAAATGGCATATCATAGCCTTCTTGGATTTACTTTTTTTTTCTAAACTTAACATGTTTCTAAAATGCATCGGTGTTACATGAAGCTGTGGTTCATTTGTTTTTACTGCTGTAAAGTTTCCAGCATTTGTAAAGGTCACAGTTTACCTCTGTTGTCTCCTGGTGATAGACATTTGAGTTGTTTCCATGGTCAGATGAGTCTTCCTCCTCCTTTCTTATACTCCCTGAATCTAGGTCAGATTACATGGCAGAAGCTATTAGGTTATTTGGGTAGAGCAATTAAGATGACCAGATCTAGATTATCATTGATTCCTATATTTAACAGGAAATATAAGTGCACATTTGAGCACCAGGCTGGAGGATATAGTGTTAATACTGAGTTCTGCAGCAGAAGGTCCTGCTTTTCCTTCATGCTGACATGCTAAATGAAGTCTTTCATCTAAAATGTATTGCAGATAGAAAGATTGACCTGAATTCAGGAAATACTTTGAGACTTCTCAAGTAATCTATTTGGACTTACTATAGCGTGATCCTCACTCTGTATCTCCATACCCTATACCCAACTGCATATATTTCTCCAAATAGATGCCTTCCCGGTGCAGTACCTCAAATTCTAAATGAACAAAATGGAATTCACTAACTCTGTCTCCAGATGTGCATCTTTATTCTACCAGGTCATCAGCTAACAACACTGGAAGCATTTTAGGCTCTTCCCTCCTATCGCTTCTTGGTGTCCAATCAGTCAGCATGTACTCTGACTTCCATTTTTGAAATGTCTCTCAAATTTGCCTCTCTACTTCATCTTCTAGTGATAGAAGGTTGAGTGTCCCTAATCCAAAAATTTGAAATTTGAAAGGCTCCAAAATCCAAAACTTTTGAGCACCAACATGACACAAGTGGAAAATTCCATACACAAGTACTTAACACCAATTTTGTTTCATGCATAAAATTATTAAAAATATTGTATAAAATTACCTTTAGTCCTCATGCATAAGGTGTATATGAAACATAAATGAATTATCTGTTTAAATTTGGGTCCCATCCCCAAGATATCTCATTATATATATGCAAATATTAAAAAAAAATCCAAAATCTGAAACACTTCTGCTCCCAAGCATTTTGGATAAGGGGTACTCATCCTGTACTTCCATTTTATTTCAGGCTGCCTTTCTTTCTTGGACAAACATAGTAGCCCATTTGGGCTCCCTGCCTCCATAGCTCCCCAAAATTATCTTTCTAAAAGTAGATCTGTTCATGTCTCTCCAATGCTTAAAACTCGATGATTTCTCCATCACCTTTAGGATGAAGTGCAAGCTCGTTATTACAGTGTGATGGTAAACTATCATAGTCTTGTCACAGCTTACCTGCCCAACTTGATCTCATTCTACTTTCCTACACCCTGTGCTATAGCCAGATTGAATTTATTGCACTTTGTAGAATGGATCACATTCTTTCATACCTACAAATGTTTATATATGCTGTTTCCTCTCTCTAGACTTTCTAGAATGTCTTCTGTCTCCCCTTTTCACTCTTGCATTCCTCTGACAGACTTGCATCCTTTAAGATTCAGCTCACATGTTATTTCCAGGAAGCCCCATCGACCCAACCTGCCCCTCACACAGCACCCTACTACTTTACCCCTCCTGGCTGTTTGGTGCTGTGTCTTCTGCTCACCTCTGTAATAGCACCTGTTGTACTGCATTATTACAGATGATTCGCATGTTTGTCTCTTCCTCCACTAAACTGGGAGCTTCATGAAAGTATGTGTATTAGGGGTTCCCAAGATCACCCCCAGGTTTGATTATTCACTAGGAGGACTCATAAGACTCAGCATCTAGTTTTCCTCACTGGTGTCATTTATTAGGTGAAAAGATGCATAACATAATCAGCAAAGAGAAAAAGTGCATGTAGCAAAGCTGGGAGGAAACCAGATCCAAGCTTCCAAGAGTCCTCTCTCAGTGGAGTTATGTAGGATACACTTAATTCCCCCAGCAGTGAGTTGTGACAATATGTGTAAAATGTCTACCAGGGAAGCTCATTGAAGACTCGGTGTCCAGGTTTTTGTTGGTACCTCTGCCTAGTATATACCAAATTTTAGACTCCAGAAGGAAAGCAGTTGTTCTGCATAAACCATATTTTCCACACCTACAGTTTAGGCACAATGAACCATTCTTTGTTCCAAGATGCCAGCCAAGGACCAGCCTTACAAGCAGACCTTTCTAAGGATGGTAGTCTCAGGCCTACAATGTTAACTCTTTTCGGCATAGCATATAAAGCACATAGCATAGTGCCTGGCTTTTAGTAAGCATTTCATAATTAGTTATTACTGCTGCTGTATTATGTAGGAGCTCTTTGTTTTACTACTATTCCTAGTGCTTAGCACAATGCTGAGACCTAGGATGTCTTACTAACAGTAATAATCTTAACTTCTTATACTACTAGTGCTATGGTCTCAGTGTTTGTGTTCCCCCCCAAAATGCATATGTTGAAAGTTAATCACCAGTGTGAAGCCATTAGTAGGTGAAACCTCTGGGAGATGATTAAGTCATGAGGGAGGGAGGAGCTCTCATGAATGGGAGAGGCCCAAGAGAGCTGCCTTGCCCCTTTTTACCATGTGAGGGCACAGCTAGAAGGTGCCATGGACAAACCAGAAAGTAGGCCCTCGGTAGACACTGAATCTGCTGGTGCCTTGATCTTGGACTTCCCAGACTCCAGGCTATATAAATTTCTGTTGTTTGTAAGCCACCAACTTTATGGTATTTTATTATAGTAGCCTGAACAGACTAAGACAACTAGTAATAGATGACACATGTAGTATTAAAACTAATTGTCTGCCAGGCTCTGTTTTAGAGATTTGACAAATATTGAATTATTTAATCCTCATCACAGCTCTGTGAGGTAGATTATATTTGTTATCACAGTTTGCCAATGAGGAAACCAGTGCATGGAGAGGTTGAGTAATTGGCCCAAGTTCTTACAGCTTGTAAATGGTGAAGCTGGAACTTGAAATAGTCTTCTGAGTACAAAGACTCTCCTCTTAACTATCCACTGTACTCTCAGTACATATGGGTTAGGCAAGTGGCTGGACAGGTAAATAAATAAAGTGAATTGTTCAACTATCTTTAAAAACATCTTGGGGATAAAGTAGGGAAACATGATTAAAGATTGGATATTAGCATTTTAAATTTTGTTAGATATGATATTATGGCTATGAAGAACAATCTAATGTCTTTATTTTTTAGAAATGTTTATCAAATAATTGAGGATGAAATGCCATGTTGTCTGCTATTTAAATTACTTCAGCAAAATAAAAATTCATGAAATATGGGAAAGCATCAGCAATTGTTAAAGTAAATGAGAATGTTCATTAAACCAATCTCCCTATTTTTCTGTATTTTGAAAAAATTTATAATAAAAAATTAAAAAATTTTTAAAGTGAGTTATTTATTAGCAATAGCAAGCATTGCCCAAAGTAATAATCTGGATTATTGATGAAAATATATTTCTTATTAATATATTTTTTTATTGAATACATATTGTCAGCTAAAGCTTATGATGCAATTTAGAGCTTTAGATTGATATCCCTTGGTTTTATAGATGAGTATACTGAAACTTTATCAGTATCAGTGAAAGCTTTTTTTTGTTTGTTTGTTTTTAAACAAGAAACAGAGTCTCACTCTGTTGCTCAGGCTGGAGTGCAGTGGCCTGATAATAGCTCACTGCAGCTTCAACCTGGGCTCAAGCGATCCTCCCACCTTAGCTTCCCAAGTAGCTGGAACTACAGGCATGTGCCACCATGCTGAGCTGATTTAAAAAGTTTTTTTCATAGAAACAGAGTCTTGCTCTGTCACCCAGGCTGGAGTGCAGTGGCCTGATCATAGCTCACAGCAGCCTCAAATTCCTGGCCTCAAGCAATCCTGCCTCAGCCTCCCAGAGTGCTGAGATTACAGGCATAAGCCACCGTGCCCAGCCCCAGTGAAAAATTCTTAGTCATAGACCAGCCTTTGATCCCTTGTTTAAGAACCCTCTCCCCTTTATCCCAGAACTTTACCTTTGGAAAGACAAAGTGATTTTTTTATCATTGCAAATATATATATATTATATTATGTATAGTACTTGACATAATACAATCATGATGGATTTATTTACTACCATTTATTTCAGTAGCATGCTTACACATACACATGATTAATCTTTTTAGCATCTTATCTTTCCTTCCCATTATGAGAAGGAGACAATGTCACCTCTACTTACCAGGTAGAGAAGCTCGGGCCCGGTTATGTTAAGCTATTCAATGATCACAATTGAAGTGTAACCAAACCTAAAATAAGAATTGTCACTTTCTGGCTTAGTACTGTGGTCTCATACTGCTGAAAACCCACGTGAACACGACCTCTCCTTGTGTCTATCTCAACAGGCTTCAGATGGAAGCAGCTCTAGAGAAGATCTTTCATCCCAGCTTTTGAGAAGGAATGAACAGATACGGAAGTTAGAGGCCAGACTTTCTGGTATGTCTAAGAACTCATAAAAAGTAAATAACAGGAAATGTGCCTTGCCTGACCCTCTCTCCCTATAATATAGGATAGCCATATAGGATAACTTTGTAGTTGTTTTGACATGTCATTTTGATCTCCTTAGTCAGAAGCAATGTGTACCCCCTTTGTTCCCTTCTTTTTTTAGTATACTGAATGGTATAAATTCAATAATGTGTTGTTTTTCTTCTCCTGAGGTTTCTAGCCATAGATATAAAAGATATTAAAAGTATTTGTAGAATAGATTTGACCATTTTCCACCATTAGCATACTTACCTTCAGGTATTAATAGGGAATGGCCAACAGATGTTGGATTCATCAGCACCAGAGAGGTTTGGTGCTGTGTTGCTGCTTACTGCAGCTCATATCACCTGTGTAAGTGTTGTTCTAGGTCTTTGGGCCACTTTTCAGTGGAATTTCTAAGTTCAACACCTGTATAGAAGGTGTAACTCTCACTACATCTTTTGTGTGCAGTTTACACAGCGGCCATTAAATCCTTTGCCTGAGCAGGGCATGTTCATGATAGATTTGTGAGTTCTTATTTTGGTTTCTGACAGTGGATACATTTTGAAAACTTCGTCCTGTGAAGTGGTCCATAGCTTCTGTGTCTCTTTTTGTCCCTTGGCCCATTTTAATGGAGAGCAGCAGACCAAAATTCACCAAATTGTTGTGAAATATTTGTATTTGTATAGCTATCAAAGTTTCATAGCATAGCTCACAAGTACCAGTTAATTATGTTATTCTCACTGTAGGCTTATTAGATTTAGCAAGGTTATGGTCACACGGGTAGTTAGTGGTAGAGCTAAGATCCAAATCCAGGTTTACTTGATGCTAGAGTCCATTCTCTTAATTACAGTCTGCTTAAAACCCAGTTGTTACTATCCTTTTAGTCCCACCCATAAATAATATCAGAGAGGTGAAATAACCTTACAGTTGTTTAACATTGTTATAAAATAATATGTACCATCCCTAATACTGAAAGAAGAGTAATTGGGCTTGACTTATGTTAGAGGAAGGACAGGGAAGAGAACTCACATTTATTGGACCCACATGTGTCTTGGGTATTGCCCTACAGGCTTAGTATGTGTAATAACAATAACAATACAAGCCACCTTTTATTGAACACTGTGAGGTGCTTAAGATATGTAAAACACCACATTATATAATGCATCTTTGAGGTAGAGACAATTAGTATTATTTAATATACAAAGAAACTAATACTTAGGATCAGTTATTTGCTTAAGGTCACCAGGAGTTGAGATTTGAACTACTATCTATTTTTTCATTATAACATACTATCTTCCTCTGCCACACAGGTAATTAATTCTGACTTTCACCTTTAGACCGCTCGGCCATCCTGCCAGTGGGCATGACTTTCACCTTTAATATGGCATAGGTAACTCAGTTCCTGTGTAAAAAGGGAGCTCACTTTTCGAGAGAATTAAGTACTTTCACCATAAAGACAATACTGTGCTAAGGTGTTTGCTCTAACCACTGGTACTCAGTTGTATAAGCAGTCTGTTTAGTGAGTTCCCTTTGATTTGTCCTACTGCTAAGGCTGGAAAGGGAAGTGAAAACTGAGATTTGAAATTAAGTCATGAGATATTACTGTGTTTTTCATAGTAGGGCATTTCTGATGACGACGCCAAGCCTAATTCTTATTTTCTATCAAGGCTAAACAAATCTGCCTGTTTGCGTTCACCATTTATACCATGGATAGTTTGTACTATACCTGTTTGCCTGTGTTGTTCATTGTAAGTGGGAGGCTGTCTGCCTAGCTTTCCTTAACAGGAATGGTTTTCAGGTTAAGAAAATCATCATCATTTTCACTCATTTTTTTGTTTAATTAACTTCCTTTCCTGATGTTTGTCCATTCTTGGTATGTGCGTCACCCTCCTCACCCAAGACTATGCTGAACAGGTCCGAAACTTGCAGAAGATAAAAGAGAAGCTTGAAATTGCATTAGAAAAACACCAGGATTGTACGTATTTTTTTCCTGCTTTTAAAAATCTTTTTAGGATTTAGTTTTTTGAAATGAAACAATAGTATATAGTTAAGTTTGTCCTTCATGAGAGTTCAAATCTTTTTATAAATAGTGTACTTCTTAATCAGGTTGATAACATTGGTCTGATATTTATAAGTATATAGCTTGGTATTTATGTTGCCTTATGGGCATGCTTCCTAGGAGGAGGTCATTATGTGGATCAGTTTGTCTCTATCCAGTTGACCCAGGTATTGGTTGCCATTAGGTTTTACTAAAATCTAGTACCTACCCCTTGGATCTAGATTAGGAGATGGGTTCTAGCCATAGCTTCATTACTGTTGTGTCAGGTAACTGGGAGAAATCTCTGTCATCATTCCCCACAACAATGGAGCATACATTTTGTTTAGTCTACCCTAAGTCATATTTTCTCCTTTGGGTATCATCCAAGAAAGATGCTAACAGAAGTAGAAAGTTATTTTTTTTTGTTGATATACACGTAAAGCTTTTTTAAGGAAAATAAAGTAGAAGTTTTTTTGTTTTGATTTTTGTTTTTATAGTTCTGATAAAATGGTAGTAGCCATCACTTAGCAACAGTACTGGTGTTTTCTGGCAAACTACCTAACTCTATGTTCTGTCATTGTACCATTTTAAAATTTACCTTTTGACATCTTCCTAAATGTGTATACTTGACTACTACAAAAAAACAAAACAACGAGGAAATAAACAAACAAACTGTGGTCTATTACTAAGGCCAAAAGATTATTCTGAAAAGTCAAGGTAGATCAGGCTTTTCCTAGTCTCATAATCCACTTGTGTGACCTTGGTCTTTTTCATTAGGTGACAGTTATAAAGTAATCACATGGTTTATTTGTCATGCTGAAGTATTTTCATATCTGAAATAGAGCCTCTTTGTTAACAGCTTCCATGCGGAAATTTCAAGAGCAGAATGAGACATTCCAGGCCAACAGAGCCAAAATGGCAGAAGGACTGGCATTGGCATTAGCCAGAAAGGACCAGGTATTTTATATGTGGCACTGCCTAAAACTGGTGGAAAGATCACGTCACTAAAACTTAGTGATGTGATTTCAATAATCATGACATAAACCTGTGGAAAATAGTTACAACCTAGGAGAAAAGGAATGAGGAGGAATGAAAAAGGAATGAGAAAAGGAATGTTATGAGTTCTTTAAGATTTTATTTAGGCTTTTCTTATAAAGTCAAGAAACTTTACAGTTTTGATTGTGAAATGTATCCAGCATGTGAGAGTATTATTCCCTGCATCTGTGAAGCTTTGCAAAATTGAGACGGGAAATAGTGTGTCTGTAATCTGATGGCAAGACCCAAAATAAGTAAAAAGGCCACTGATCTTTAAAAATCTGTCTCAAAGCCTAACCCCAAACACTTGCCTTTTTTAGTGGAGAAGATACTATCAAGCTAGTCATGATCCATAATGTACATAGTTCTTCCAGCCTCTGTTCCCTATTTCTTCAACCCCACCATCTGGATGAGGGGAACTCCTGTACTCTCAATAGAACCATCAACTGGAAGATGCTGAGTGACCCCAAGAAAGAAAAATATAATAATATTATCACTGGCTATTATAATAACTAGAAGTATTTAATATATTTTGTTCAAGATAATCAATGACATTTTAAATTTAAGATAAGCATCAATATAATATAATTGATAATCCTGATTTATTAAGATAAGGTCAATTTATTATGTTTCATTTAAGAAATATATAATTTATTTTATATACAACTAGGTGGGGTGGTTGGTTGGTTTGTGTCTATTCATCATCTAGGACATTTCCTGACCAGAAAAAACCATCATTCACCAATACTCAGTGGATGACTATGATATGAATGTATATAATTGAAGAAATTATCTAAAATTGATGGATTCTAATTAAGGCCTTTTGTACCATGTTTTGTTGTTGTTGTTGTTGTTTTGCTTGTTTTTCCCAGGATTTTATGGTTTGTGAATAGGGGCATAATTCCTTTCCCTTTGACTTATGCCAGATGGCATAAAGCATGTTGTTAAAATCAAGATGAGACGGAAAATAATTATCAGGGACTGCTGAAACCACCCCCCCAACTTTTAGTAAATTAATTTCTAAACATTAGTTGCAGAGTTACCAACTCAGCTGATCCCAGCTACCCACTCCCAAAAAATAATAACAGTACAAATGAGAAAATTCCCAGGAAGAAGCTGAAAAGCTGCTTAAGAACAGCAAATATAGGCCAGGTGCAGTGGCTCATGCCTGTAATCCTAGCACTTTGGGAGGCGGAGTTGGGAGGATTGCTTGAGGCCAGGAGTTCGAGACCAGCCTAGCAAGAGCAAGACCCTATCTTTAGAAAAAATAGAAAAATTAGCCAGGCATGGTGGTGTGAGGCCGTAGTCCCAGCTACTTGGGAGGCTGAGGCAGGAGGATCTCTTGAGCTTTGGAGTTGGAGGTTGCAGTGAGCTATGATGACACCACTGCACTCTAGCCCAGGCAACAGAGCAAGACCCTGTCTCAAAAAGAACAACAAACAGCTAATACAGCTTTGTTTGAGTGTCCTGCTTAGTAAAAATTTTCAGGCTTATATTTGTATTCTAGAATTTTATATAAAGTTCATTTTCTTCTCCTTTTAGGACTCTTGCCTTTCTTAATGTTAAGCCAACTTCATGGGTTTTTTTTTAATTTGCTTTTTTGTTTTGTTTCATTAGTTTTTTTGGGAGAGTTGGATTGTTTTCTGAAAATCTTGATATTACAATTACTCTTCCCTGGAAACTATACTTTTTTATTGTTTTGTTTTAGGAATGGTCAGAAAAGATGGATCAGCTTGAAAAGGTTAGTTCATCTTTGTTTTTGTCTCATTATTCATGTTAGTCTCGTCTCTGGGGCTTAGAAAATGAAAACATTTCTAGAATGTTTTCCAGAAAACGATATATTGCTCTACCACCTCTTGGAAGCAGGGCACTGTGTGATTAGACACTAATTTGGAAAGCACTCACATCTTCCCCTTTCTTGTAGTTTGCTGGGTATCTTTTGTTTGCACCTCCTGATATTTTGTCTACTCTCTGTGTACCTGAAGGCGAATAGGGACTGTATCATCAGAAGGGCTCAGATGGCCTCTGGCTTCTGTTTGGGTTCAGCCAGTGGAGAAACCTGAAAGAACCGTGTGGAGAAGAAGAGTGGTCAGGATGTTTATTCCCCCAGCTTTCTCCATGTGGGGTCCTTTTGGGTTAGTTGTATCCCATGGCCAAATGTCACAACTTAGTTGGACCTTTGGTTCTCTTTCTTGATATAGTTTTTCGCTCTCTGGATTTCTTGTAACCTCTTCATCTTTTTTTTTTTTTTTTTTTTTAATTTCTTTTCCCATTCCCTTCTCCCTCTAACCTCTTCATCCTTTTGCCCCTTTATGCCCAAGTGTTATTAGCACATTATCTTTTGGGCTGTCTTACCCCTCCCACAGCATTGATAAGCCCCTTTATTAAAAACCATCCTCAAAATACCTAATTTGAGTCTGCCATATATTTGCTGCTGTGGCTCTGACTAGCACTGAGGTAACAATAGGAATACTTCATGATGACACCATGGGGAAGGAGGGTATTTCTCAAGGCTCAGCATTGAGCATGTAAAAGAACCTCTCTGCTAGACACAGATGAGGGAAATTGATTATTCTCTTACCATATCTTGCATAACACTGTGTAGGTGCCTTAAATAGTGTATTCCTGGCCCACATATAAATAAGAAGATGAAATTTCAAGCCTACAATTGGAAAAACATTTTAATTTTAAAGTAATCAATAGTCAACTCTCTCAGCCTGAATAATACACTGTTACCCAAATCATTCCTTTTTTTATTCAGTACTTCTAAATTACTCTTTTTATTAAACAGACGGCTTTTAGTGTTGCTCCATTCTTTCCATAGAACACCCAAGTTAAACCAGCTATTTTCTTTATGTTTTTGTAGAAATCTGATTATCAAGCTAACAGAATACATTAACATTTTTATTAAGGAAAGAATTGTAGAAAAGTCAAGTCCCAAAGAAACTTGTGCTTGAAAAAAATCCCCAAACAGGCGGGCGCGGTGGCTCACGCCTGTAATCCTAGCACTCTGGGAGGCCGAGGTGG
>VBSM01003204.1:3392456-3418299 GCA_008086735.1 Cheirogaleus medius
CCGCCCACCTTGGCCTCCCAGAGTGCTAGGATTACAGGCGTGAGCCACCGCGCTGGGCCCAGAATGATATTTTTTAAAAATGCAGCCAAACTCTGTTTACAAGATACAAAGATACAAGAGAAATATCTACAACATAAGGGGACAAAGGATTAATAAGGAAAAGTTGGAAAAATATATAACATGCAGTCATGAACTAAAATTAATCTGGGAGTGGCTGTATTAATAAAGTAGACTTTAGGCAAGAACCATTAATAAAAATGAAGAACCATTCTTCAGGAAGATAAATAATTCTAAACATTGATGCTCCTATTAATAAAACTCCAAAAGATACAAAAATTGACAGAAATACAAGAATAAATGGACAATCTACAATCTTACTGGGATATTTTAACAAACTTCTTTAATTGACAGAACACATTGACAAAAAGTGAATGAGGATATAGAAGTGTTAAACAACACCATTAATATCCTTAATGGACATACGTGGAGCCCTGTACCCAACAATTGCAGAATACATATATCCTTTTCAGGTATACGTTGAATATTTGGAAAAGTTGACCATAAAGCAAGTCTCAAGAAATTTCAGAGAGTTGAAATCACATAGAATATGCTGACCACAATGCAGTGAAACTAAAAATCAGTAATAAAAATACAGAAAACTCGCTGAGCACAGTGGCGCACCTGTAGTCCCAGCTGCTCGGGAGGCTGAGGCAGGAGGATTGCTTGAGCCCAGGAATTCCAGGCTACAGTGTGCTATGATCACGTCTATGAATAGCCACTGCATTGCAGCCTGGGCAAAAGAGTGAGACCCTGTCTCAAAAAAAATTAACATAAAAAATACATAGAAAGCCCCTGCATGTTTGTGGTTAAGAAGTGTACTTCCAAATAACCTATAGGTCAAATAAGAATCACAATGGAAATTAGAAAATATTTTTAAATAAATGATCATGTAAATACTATATTTCAAAACTGGTAAAATATAACTAAAGCAGTGCTTAGAAGGAAATTTTAGTCTTAAGTGCATCTTTTAGGAAGAAAGACTGAAAATTGAGCCACATATCCATTTCAAAAAAATCAGAAAAAAAGCAACAAATCAACTCAAGGAAGAAATAATAAAAGAGCACAAATTAATGAAATAGAAAATTAAAATAAATGAGATCCTCTCCTAATAAAGAGGACGAATGAAACCTAAAGTTGATTCTTTGAAGACTAGTAAAGTTGTTAAACTATGGGTGAGACTAATCAAGAAAAAAAGAAGTGGCACAAATAAATGTCACGAATGAAAAAGGAAACATTATTCTATGTCCTATAGACATTAAAAACAGGAACATAAACAACTTTATGCCAATACATTTTAAAAGTTATATGAGATGGTAAAATTCCAGAAAAATATAGCAAAACTAATCCCTGGAACCTGTGAGAGTTACCTTATATGGCAAAAAGAGTTCTGCAGATGTGATTAAATTAAGGATCTTGCGATGGGAAGATTATCCTGAATTATCTGGGTGGGCCTCAGATGGAATCACAACCTTGTTTATATGAGAGAGGCGGATTTTACACAGAAGGCAGAAGGTGATGTGAGAATGGAAGCAAAGAGATTGGAAAGTGCCACACTGCTGGCTTTCAAGGTGGAGGAAGGGGCGATAGGGCAAGGAATGAAGTTCTAGAAGCTGGAAGAGGCAAGAAAACACTTTTCTGGAGCCTTCTGAGGGAGCAGGGAGCACTGCCCTGCCATTATCTCGATTTAGCCCCATAAAGCTCAGTTCAGATTTGTGGCCTCCAGAACTGTGAGATGACAGACTAATGTTGTTTTAAGCCATGGGGCTCATGGTGATGTATTACAGCCACAGTGGGAAGCTGACACACTGACACCAGCAGAAACAGAGACACTCACATGGTCCAGTCAGGAGGTAGGAACCACCCAGGTGAATGAGAATATGCGCACTAAAGTAAAGCTTTTCACGGGGCAGAAACAGTTAAAAGACATCACGGAGGTGGCAAGTGCAGCTTCCAACCCTTGGACTAAGGGAACAAAGTGGAGAAGTTGCAATTATTCACTTAGGGATGAAGAGGCGGAGCCCACAGATTGGCCACGCAGACCCATGAGAGAGAGGGTGCCGCACAGGGCGTGCTGGTGTGTGTGGGGAGAGGCAGCCAGTGTTGGGGAAACTGCAGACAGGATGCAGCTGCTGCCAGGCGAAGAAGCGCTGCTGGGATAGTGCTCCCCGAAACCCGAAGCCGAGCTGAAGGAACCTCTTGCCTCGCAGTCTCCCCAACCCTCCGTGTGGCAGAGCTGAGTGTGCAGCAGGCCCAGCAGGAGCGTGGTGTGCAAGAGGGTGGGCGTGGGCCGGGAGGCAGAGACTCGACACCAGCACATGCAGGCTCGTTCCAGAAGTTTGGGGGATTTTCTGGCTATTTGGACTTTAATACAATTTTGGTTAGATAATACTCTGCTATTTATTCATACTTGTTTTATGACCCACCTTATAGTCTATCTTGGCACATATTTCAGTGCAGCTGTTAGAGTATTCAGTAAATGCTAATTAGGTCAAGTTGGTTGATAGTATTATTGAAATCTACATATTTTCTCATTTTTGTCTACTTGTTTCATCAGTTACTGAGAGGCGTGTGCTAAAGCTTCAACTATAAGGTGGCTTTGTCTTTCTTTTTCCCTTTAGTTCTGTCAATCTTCACTTCTTATATTTTGAAGCACTGTTGTTATTAGGTGCACATATTTAAGAATTGTTTTTATCCATATTTTTCAAAACAGCTATTCCCTGAGCCCGCCCTGGGAAATCATCCCCAGGTGCAGAGGCTGCTGCACGTGAGTGGCCTGGTGGCTCCTGAGAGGTACAGGCTGCGCTTTCCACACAGCAAACCTGAGCTGGAACTGTCAACCTCAAATCCCACAGTCCCAGATCTTCTGTGGCTCTGTGGCACTAGCACAGACTTTGGAGCCACACAGACTCAGTTCTGCCTGCCAGCCTCGTCCCTCAATAGCTGATTCTTGAGGGACTCCATTTTCCTTTTGTTGAACTGAAGATGGTAGCCCCTGACCTCAAGAGCATTACTCAGGGTCAAACATGACCCTGGGTGAAAAGTGCCCAGTGCAGGTCCTCAGCACGGAGCTGCAGTGAGTCTCTGCTTCCCGCCCTGGCCTGCCCTTCCTGTCTTACACAGGGTCAGGCTCCTGGCTGCGTAGACGTCAGCAGCCATAGTGTCTCTTCCCAACTTGCCCAGAAAAGGCTCCTGAGGGGGCATGGCCCTCCTGTCATCTCCCCCAGGCCTCCCTGTCCTCTCCACTGAGCCTGGCACCTCTTGCTCCTCCCCTGTATTAACAGAGCCACCCCCAAACCCGCATTTGAGAGGAGGAGTTGGTCATAGGCCCCTGATGAGGTGTGCTGTCTGGAGTTTGCCAAAGTCCCACCTTCAGCCTCTTGAGTTCAAGCACCAGAGTTTCCTTGTTGCCAGAGGTGGACTCACTAACAGTCAATTCTGACAATCCTAGATGGGAGGTGGATGAGGCTGAGGTCACCACCACTGCCCCACTGGTCCTGACATAAGTGGAAAGGGAAGTTTCTTAGGGTGAGTTGGGTAGCTGATGGAACCAGAAAGACTGGTCAGACTGGAATAGTGCCCTGTGGATCTGTCCCTTGCCTGTCAGCATCTTGCTTTCTCCACTCTGTGGGCTGCCATGCAGATCTGCAGACATTGCCACAGCAGCTCCAGGCTTGGAATGTTCCAGTTTAGGACCCCAGGTGAAAAAGGGCTTCTCCCCCTCAGCTTCGCCATATAAAGAAGGGTTCTGATGTAAAAAGGGACTCTGATTGGTTCATCTTGAGTGACAGAGCCACCCTTGGATTCATTTATTTGGTCAAGGGGATGAGCTACTACACTTGGCCAGGCCTGAAGCACGTGCCACAAAATCAGGGTATTACTACTGTCAGCCCTGCCAGAACCACATGGAATTTCAGAATGGGAGTGGGGAGCACGAACAGTGAGGCTCTTACCCCCGAAAAGAGGTGGGGTTCTGGGTAACAGAAACAGTGGACATCACCTCTGTTCTCTCCAGGGCATTCCCTGGCCGGTGTTCATGTGCCTGCCAAGTCATCTGGGACATCTGGGGTTGCTTGGCAGCCATGGGCACCAGTCTCAGGGAGGAAGGCTGTGCTGTTTGTCTCGGGAATGGTCTTTGTACTCCTGGCAGGGCGAGTGGGGCAGCCCTGCTCGTGGTAGAAGATACTCCAGGGGGTACAGTCTGGCATCTGAGGCCTGACCCTGAGCTCAGACACAGGCTGGCTTTCTTACTAGCTTTAGGACCTTGGGCAAATTACTTACCCTTCCAGAGCCTCTGTTTTCTCTTCTATAAAAATGGGTAATTTTGGTGAGTCTGTGACTTTTTTTTTTTTTTTTGAGACAAAATCTCTCTCCATTGCCTGGGCTAGAGTGTGGTAGCAGCAGCCTAGCCCATAGCATGCTCAAACTCCAGGGCTCAAACGATCCTCCTGCCTCAGCCTCCTGAGTAGTTGGGACTACAGGCGCGTGTGTCACCACACCCAGCTAATTTTTTCTATTTTTAGTAGAGACGGGGTCTTGCTCTTGCTCAGGCTGGTTTCAAACTCCTGAGCTCAAGTGATCCTCCTGCCTCGGCCTCCCAGAGTGCTAGGATTACGGCATGAACCACTGCGCCTGGCCAAGTCCATGACATTTTGTCCTGTTAAATTTCAGTAATTGCTCATTCTTTCTGTGATGGGATTGCCCCAGTCCACCACTCCATTCGTAACAGTCTGGGAGTCTGTCTTGTTATGTGCTGATTTCCTTAGACCAGCTCTTCAAGTCTGGGCCCCTCGCTTGGGCCTGGTACCAGCTGGTATGCTTATGGGACAAACCAACCCTTAGCCAATTTCTAGAGAAGTCAGTGGGTTGTCCACAAGGACAGTTACCAGAGGGATACAGATGACATTGGAGCAAGAGGGCAGCCCGGGAACCTCAGGAAGTGGGCAAAATGTTGCTCTGGCCCTGCAAGGCAGTACCTCTCTGTCAGGTTTTATGCAAAGTATGCAGCTAAGAAAATGTGAACTGAATTTTGGAGCTCAGTCTCCTGCCTGTTTTCTCGACTGTAGGAGGAGTGGAGCCAAAGAGAAATTGTGAGTGTGGCAATGGCTCAAGCCCTGGAGGAGGTGCGGAAGCAAAGGGAAGAGTTCCAGCAACAGGTGAGCCCCGTTTGATGCTGAGCGGTGATGCTCCCCGACCAGCCCCCATCCTGCTGTGGGGCTGCTGCGGCCCCCTCTGTCCAGGGTAGGGGGCGGACACAGGTCTCAGGGAATACAGTCAGCTGCTTGGTGCCCCTCTGGTTTTAGGAAGGTGGGAGAAAAATGTTTTAAAGAAATCCTCACCCCATAGGATGTCCTTTTGTAATATTTGATGGTCAGGTTTAGTTCTAAACATTACCTGGAAAAAAAGTCCATGCCCGGGGACCTACTGGCTCTAATTCTGTGAGGTGGCCCAGCACTGCCCTCATGTCCCGAAGGCTACAGCAGTTTGGGTTGAGCTCTCAGCAGGAAGTGTGGGAAATGCCTCCTTTGAAGACAGTCTTAGCATCTGGCCCCAGACCTCCTAGTTAACTGACTCTAGGCTTTTAGTAAGATTTTAAGTCCTTAAAATCTGAGTCTCAGAGTCTCCTCTGCTAAGGACGCTAGTCCTTCTAATCACACATCCAGGATACTGACCGGGATACTGGAGTGAGGTAATGTATATCAGACGCCACCAGAGCTGGGCACATCATAGACATTCAGGAAGTGGAAGTCATGGTTATGACAGCTTGTTTGAAGGTTGGGCAAAATGGCCACATCTCTGGTTGGGCCACTGTTGGCCGGTGGTGGCCAATGAGAGGCAATTGCCCTTGTGCAGGGACCCTGTCAAGGAAAATGGACTTGTGCTTGTTCATGGGAGCAGAGCTTAGCATGGGGCTTGTTCTGGGCTGTGTTCTTCAGGGAGGGATTCATGGTGGACCTTGGGTGGTGGAAAAGTAGAGATTCCTATGGGGGAACGTAGGGTCACTGCTGCCAACCTTCTCTCGTGTTGATTTTTATCTCTAAGGCTGCTAACCTGACAGTCATGATAGACGAGAAAGAGCAGAATCTACAGGAAAAAGCTGAAGTGCTTCTCCAGAAAGAGCAGGAGATTCTCCAGCTGGAGCAGGGTGAGGAGTCTCCCCCGGGCTGGGCCTTCTCATTTTCCTGCCCGGCAATAGCCCTGTCACCAAGCAGCGTGGGGTCACTGGGCTCACAGTGCACACCTCCCCTCTGCCCGACCTAGGTCACAACTCAGCCCTGCTGCAAATACGACAGCTGCAGGGTGAGCTGGAGGCCCTGCGGAGCCTGAGGGTGGAAGAGGCCACGGCAGCCACGGAACAGGAGGACCTGCTGAGGCTGCGGGGCCCGGAGCGGGGCGAGACACTGCCAGCCAGTGGGCCAAACGTAAGTCCCAGCTGTGCCTGCGTGGCTGCTGCGGCAGGGCACAGGGTGATGCTGTGAGTTGCCAGGGAGGTGGCAGTGGGGAGACAGTGAGCAGGACACCCCCTGTGCTGTAGTGTCCTTTCTTTTGACATGGGGACACTAAAGTGGCTAGGAGGTCATGAGGCCCAAAGGGCCCATTGTAGATGGCAGTGCCTGTCAGTGTGCTGAGGGAAAGAAAGCCCATTGGCGCGAGCAAAGAATAGTTGCGTGGAAAGCTAACTGTCCCTCCAGAAGGCAATGGCGGGATCATCTTCTCCATCGTTTGGGTTTGGCTCTGGCTCCTGGCCAGGTGCCTGTGGGCGCACACCAGGCCACACCTGCGGGCCAGCTGGCTCCCCTTCCCCACGCAGCCTCAGCATTACCTATCCTTGCTCTTAACTTGCTGCCACCATCCTATAGGTGACCTCGAAGGCCTTGTACCAGCTTCCAGCGGCAGGAGGAACACCAAATGGGGAGGTTGAGGCCATGGATCTAGGACAGCTACAGAAGGAGAAACAGGACTTGGAGCAGCAACTTGCAGAGAAAAATAAGGTGAGCATGCCCTGGGCCTCGGCTGTTTCAGTCTCCACTCTCTCCCCGCCCTGGTACCTGAAATGTCTCAGTTCATCTCGGAGGGTTTTGCTGGTGCCCTGGCAGCACTCAGGAGATGTCACCTCCTTCAGCAAAAGAGCGCCCTCCTGATTTTCCTCTGCCATTTGCCTCTTGCATTGTCTTCCTTTTATATCCTTCCCACCTGCCACATCCTCCTTTTCTCCCACCCCCTTGAGATCCATGTGTCAGAGCTTGAGCAGCTGCAGGTCCAGGTGTTCCCTGCCAGCTCTGCTGTCCTCAGCCAGGCCATAGGGATAGTCCTCTCACCTCTGCACTTCCTTTCTACAGCTTTGGGATGATAGCACTGACACCTGCCTTTAAGGCTTTTTGCTTTTTGCAGGGGTGGGGGTGGTTGGAGAAGGATGAAACTAAGGTCTTTGTTAACTCTCTTGTACACCTGCTATTTGAAAGAGGCTCAATAAATGTCACGACCCCACCACACCCTGCACCTGAAAATGTGGGGTCTCATTTGATCCTCATTGGTGTTTTGGTTTGGTTTGGTTTGGTTTTAAGGCAGGGTCTTGCTTAGTCTCCCAGGCTGGAGTGCAGTGGTATCATCATAGCTCACTGCAACCTCAAACTCCTGGGCTCAAGGGATTCTCCTGCCTCAGCCTCCCAAGTAGCTAGGACTACAGGTGTAAGCCACCACACCTAGCGATTTTTGTTTGTTTTTTGTAGAGACAGGGTCTTGCTATGTTGCTCAGGCTGGTCTCGAACTCATGGCCTCAAGCAATCTTCCCACCTCAGCCTCTCAAAGTACTGGGATGACAGGTGTGCACCACCATGCCTGGCCCTTGATTCTGGTTTTTAAAGTGTTCTATGAAGCTTAGCGTGCTGGCTGGTTATTGCTCTGGCCTGAAATTCTGCCCTCAAATTGCATGTGTGTATTTTTCTTTTTTTTTAGATCTTTAACAAAGGGAAAGAGTGTTCATTCTCTCTCTCTCTCTCTTTCATTTAATCTCTCACTGTGAAATATAAAATAACCACAGAAAAGTGTATAAAACAAACGTGTGGCTCAATGAATTAA
The DNA here is from genome assembly GCA_008086735.1 of Cheirogaleus medius. Taxonomy (NCBI): domain Eukaryota; kingdom Metazoa; phylum Chordata; class Mammalia; order Primates; family Cheirogaleidae; genus Cheirogaleus; species Cheirogaleus medius. The sequence continues at coordinate 3,400,593 of VBSM01003204.1, forward strand.
CAAAAAGCAAACACACATGGAACCAGCCTAGACAGGCCTCGGGTCCTTGCCGGCATCCCGGCAGCCAGGCCCGGCTCAGGCCCCACTCAGCCAGCTCCCATCAGTCACTGCATCCTGACCTTGTGGAGTGACTGCCTTGCTTTCTGTCTCGTTTTACCACCTCAGCTCACGTTTCTGAACACTAAAGTCTCGATTTGGCCGTTTGTGAATTTCACGTGGGCCCCACCAGGACCGCGTCTGTTGAGCCTCTGGCCTCCCTGGCCGTAGAGCCTTCCTGCCTCCCCACTCAGCTTGGTGTCCACGCCGCGTGGTGATAACCCTGCCTCACGGGCACCCTCAGTTCTCTAGCCTCTCTCCCTTTCCTCAGACTGCCCTGGCCACGCCCCAGCTATGGTTAAACCCAACTCTTCCCTGCCCCATGCCTGGCGGGTGGATGCACAGTCACATTGGCATGTTCCCCGCAGTCCTGCCTCGTTCTGTAGGCCGTGATGCTCTGCTGCCCTCGAGCTCCACTTCATTTCTACCTTCTCTTCTTTCAACTCCAATCCTGCCTCTCCCACCTTCGCTCTCCTGCTAACATCCTACTTCACGGAGAAGAGACTTTCCACAGCCCCCGTGCTAGGCCTTCCTGTGATCTTGGCCAACTGCCCGCCTACCCTCTGTCCTTCCGTCCCACTCCTCCTGCCTTCGCAGGAGCTCCAGCCGCTTCCCCCCTTATTCCCTGCGTCACTGTTTTTTCTTGGAGTCCTTCCGTCCACTTGCAAGTGTACAGGATGAGCCCGTCTAATAAAAGCACTTAGCTCTCGTCCTCCTCCAGCTCCTGCCGTGTTTCTCTGCCCTCCTCCCACATTCTCATGTTGAAACTTTCTATATCTGTCGTCTCCATTTCCACCCCTCCTCGTCTCTCTCAGCCCTGTCCATTGGACTTCCCCACGCCCCACTGAGGAAAGCTCTCATCGGGCTCCCTCGGTGACATCCACAGTGCTAAATCCAGAAGTTGGTTCCTCATTTTCCTTCTGATTGGGCCGTGGGCGGCACTGGGCAGATGTCTCTCCCTCCTCTTGAAGCTCCCGTCTGTAGCTTCCTCCTCCTCCTCTTCCTCCTCTGGGCCAGCCTCCTTCCCACTCACAGGCGCTGTGGGCGGCAGGGTCCAGCCCTCGGACCGCATTGTGCTCACTCCTCAGCAATCTCACCCACACCCCTGTGCCCAGCCCAGACAGCTCCATGGACTCTAGTCTCATGAATCTGTCCCCTGTGTCTCCGTGTGAATGTCTTAAGAGTCATCTGAAACTTAAAACCACCGAAACTTCAGCTTTGCTGCGCTCACTGGCTTCCATGGCCACCTTCCCACCTCAGTAAATGGCAGAAACCTTGGAGTTGTCCTCACCTGCCTTGGTTCTTTCTCCACCAGCATCAAACTCTACCCAGAATCAACCACTTCTCACTACTGCCGCCCACTGCAGGTTACCATCAGCTCTTCTTTAGGAGGTGGCATTGGACTTCTAACTTGTCTGTCACTCCTCTGTCCCAGTCCCCTGATGACTTCCTATCTCTTGATGAAAGCCAGAGTCCTTGCCGTGGCCCTATCACTACCCTTTTACCTCACCCTCTGTCCCCATCACTCCCTCGCAGCCACGTGGGCCTCGCCTGTCTGTGAACATGCCAGGCGCCCTCCCACCTCAGTGCCTTTGCACTTGCTGAGCCTTCTGTCTGGAAGGTTCTTCACCCAATGACCCTGACTTCCTTTATGGTATCATTTTATCAGGGAGGCCTCCCCTGCCCTGCCTAACCAACCTCCCCACCAGAACCCCTTCTCTCCGTGCCTCTGACCACCTTCTGATCTTTATTGATTCTGTTCCCTCCTGAGGGCAGAACTCTTTCTTCTTTGATTATTGCTGCTTCTCCAGCTCCTAGGACAGTGTCTGGCACATAGTAGGGACTCAATCAATTATTGGATGAATTAATGAATGAGAAAAAAACCCAGGAAACCAAGTAACATAAGATAAAATAGCAGATGTACTTTTGGGGTGATGTCCAGCCTCATGGTCAGCCAAGAGAATACAGATGGAAACAACACGGTGCCATTTTATAGAAGGGGGTGTGTTGGAGATAATTTAAAATGCGTACCCGGACAGGAGCTAGAAACACTTTCATGGGCCTCTGAGTTGGGTACCTCTCCTGAGGAAACACAGCTGAGTCCTTATTCCGCTTTGTTTCAAAATGGAAACCCAGCCACACAGTAAGACAGGGCACCCCCTGGAGTACCTGTCACAGTAATTGTTACCAGTAGGACTGTAGAACACTATGAAAACTCTGATAGATGAAAATCGAGTATTCAAAATTCTAACTACTCAATGGGGATGTGGACTAGAAGTACACAAGAAAAACTTATTTTGATAATACAGCTGTGAGACTTTGGAGAACTTTTTATTTAAATTTTTTTCCTGGAGCCAAGCCCAGTCTCTCTCCCCCACTGCAAGACCCTGTTGCAGTGGTGAATGAATGAATGAATGAATACAGAAATAAATAAATAATAAAAAATTTTCCCATATTGCTGATTATAAAGTTTTTAATTAGGAAAATAGAGTTCAGCATTTCTAATGAATAATGGAATATGTCATAAATCACATTTAAGGCTCATAATAATTATACTCACTCATTTAAAAAAAAAAAATAAGCTGGACACACTAGCACACACCTGTAGTCTAAGCTACTCAGGAGGCTAAAGCAGAAAGATCACTTGAATCCAAGAGTAGTATAAAAAGAAAGAAAAATAAAGGATATAAAACTTAGTGTTGGTAAGTTATACAGAAAAATCATGACCTTTTACATTGCTCAAAATACACATTGCTAATTATGGTATTTCAGAGAGCCACAGTAATAATGAGAACCATAAACTGTAGCCTGGGGATCCTACCTGGGGATCGCAGCACATGAATATAATTCGGAAGGACAAAATAGATCGTCCAGAGCCATTTCCAGCCGAGCTGTTTGTGGAGGTGGCCAGAAGCAGGCTGGAGGACCAAGCCCATGGGAAGTCTCTGGGCAGCACTGGGGCATTCATCTCCTGCACAGAGGGACTGTGACCACTTGGTGGCCATTGTGGGACTTAGAAGGAAAGACAGCCCAACAGTGATAGTCACATGGGTGTGACAACTGAGCACAAACCTCTCAGGAGGACTTCTCAGGGCAAAGACCTCTATAGGTGTACAGGAGGTGTAAGGGGGTGTCTTTCTGTTCTGTTTCCTTTATACCTTAAAGACGGTGAAATGTGCATCTCACGATTGGCTTTTTTGGGGGGGTTTGCCTTAGACTATAAAGCAGATGCAGCAGCGGATGCTGGAACTCAAAAAGACTCTGCAGAAGGAACTGGTAAGTGCCACGAGGTGTGCCAGCCCAGGCTCTCAGCCTGTCCTCTCCCCTTCCTGTACCATCCCTCACTCTCTGTCCTTATGGGGTCCCTTGATGCTTAATGCTCCCCCACCCTTGATTGCAAGGGGTCTCTGGGAAGTCAGATGTTGGCTGGAGGGACAATGGCCCTGCCAGCTTGAACACGCCTCTGAGAAGTGGCTTTGTGACCATGGCCATGTGCCTGCCTTCTCTGAGCCTGGGTCCTCAGCTGAAAGAGGGGGTTGCTCTGTGAAGTCAGTGCAGTGACATTTGTACAGAATGTGTGTGGCAGACTGCTTGGCCCAATGTGGGATGAGAGCAGCACCTCTGCTCCAGGCCATGGGACGTGTGTCCTTGACATGGATAAAGAAACATCCAAATTTCCCCCAGTGACCTCACTCCCTCCTCTCAGCAGTCAACCCCACCTGGAGGCGCCGAGCTTCCTCCGACTCTGGCACTTCCTTCCCAGGCGGGGCCCTTTTTGCCCTACGATGGTGATCATGGCATGGGCCACGTGAATCTCATGTGATTTTTAGACCTTTCTGGAAGCGTTCAATCATCTTTCCCATTGGTTTTTCAGAAAATCAGACCCGATAATGAGCTTTTTGAAGTCCGAGAGAAACCTGGACCTGAGATGCCAAACATGGCCCCTTCCGTCACGAATAACGCTGACCTGACTGATGCCCGCGAGATCAACTTCGAGTACCTTAAGCACGTGGTTCTAAAATTCATGTCCTGTCGAGAATCTGAGGTAAAGGGCTTCCAGGCGCCTTTTGGGTATTGAGCTCCGCCCTGCAGAGTCTGTCCCCAAGGGCCCCCACCCAGTCCACTTCTTTCTTCCTTACTCACATTCCCATTTGACCGCCCATGTGGACAGGTGGTCACCCCCCTCCCCTCCCCTGCTGGCATCAGGCTGCTGAGTGATTGGGGGGCAGGGGGGCCGCCACGGAGGGAACTGGCTCCTGGTGGGAGACTGGGCTCCACTGCTAAATCCTGACTTGGACGCTGAGGCCAGAGGCCGGGGAACTGAACCTATCCAGCGTCCCTGCATGCTTAGGAAGTTCTCTCAGTCCCGCCAGTCCCAGAGGTAAAAGATGGAGGGGGAGAAAGAACCTGCTGTTGCTGAAACCTTGGACGGCCAGAACCTCACCTACTACCTGCTTGCTAACCAAGGAAAACAGGAAATGCCCCAGCTCCCTGGCCCTGCTCCCGCCCCACCCCCACAAAGGCCCATGGCAGCAAAACTTAACTTTGTTTCAGGCTTTTCATCTTATAAAAGCTGTGTCAGTGTTGCTGAACTTTTCCCAGGAGGAAGAGAACATGCTCAAAGAAACCCTGGAATATAAGGTAGGGTTCTCCGGTTGCTGCTCTGGCTTCCAAACAAACAGAACAGCCCAGGGCACGTGGGCGGCCCCTGCTGCAGATCAGCGCAGCTGCTTTGGGTGTGTGTGATCCAGGCAGTATTTAGTGAGGATGTCCTCTGTGCCCAATTGTTGTGCTGTACTTGACCAATAGGCCTTGTCATTTTCAAAGCATTTTCATTGATATAATTTTATCTGCAGCCCCAGGTCTGGCCTAGTACCTAGACGTTAAAAAAAAAAAAAATCCCAAAAGTATCTGCATAAATGCTAGAATAGGAAAATTACCTATAATTCCGCTACCTGGTTCTTATCAACTCATTTTTTTTCTCTCATTTCCCTCCACTACTTGGAATGGGCCTGTAGACTGGCTGCTGGAACCATCCTCAGTGCTCTGTCCAGAGCCAGAGCCGGGTGCGTGGGAGGCAGGAGGGGCTGGTTCAGGTTCCCAGGAGCTTTTTCTGTTTCAAATGCAGATGTCGTGGTTTGGGTCCAAACCAGCTCCCAAGGGCAGCATCCGGCCATCTATCTCAAACCCTCGGATACCGTGGTCCTAGAGGGAACTACCCAAGGATGGAGCTCCATGGGTTGACACTTTTTCTGTGAAAAGAACACTGACACACCAGTCTGGGTGGGTTTTTAATCACTGTAACTGCAGTATTTTGTACAAGCGTCTAAACATTGTTTACAAGACTTAAGGCCCACTTCCCTGTAGGCTGACATGAACCTCAGGGGGTAGCTGATCCTATGTCATTCTGGTCACCAAACAGGAGGGTCCTGGCACTACCCAGACTTCCACAGTGCTGCTAACATCCCAGCTTTGGCCAGCACCCCATCTGCACATGAACCCTCTTTTAATGTTAGCACTTAAGCTGAAGTGACCAGCATCTGTGAAGCAACAACTGGGTCATCATGTAGTGATGACGCTGGAGGTAGAGATGCCCTTTGAAATGGTGCCCAGCAGGCCACCCCACTGGCTTCTGCCAGGAGCAGCCAACTCAGTGGGGGTGGCTTTAAAAATTCAGATGAGTTAAAAGAGGCTTTTTATCCCTTCCTCTCAAGAAAATATTATTTCACCTTTTTTCTTAAACCACCTCGAATTTTCAATGTGTACATCTCAAAGGGCCAGTGTGGATTAATTGAAGAATATGCAACTTTCTGACAGTATCTCCACTTTACTTAAGAAAACTAGCAAATATATGATCCTAAGTATAGTACCAAATACACTCAATTGCCTTTTTAATGAATGTACTTGTCTTGGATAGGTTGCTGGTAAACCATTTTAAAACTATTTTTTATAGCTAAAGTTCTTCACTATTATAAACATGTCTTATGTATTATAAAATCCATTTAACTGGTGTTCTTAAAGGAAAATCAGAGCATCAAGAGGAAATTATTTCTAAAATTGGAATTCCTGTCCCTTTGTAATTTCACTAGCCTTCTGTGGCATCTCCTCTCTGAAGCAGTGGCGGCATTTCATGGCTTTGCTCTGGATTCTGTGTTGCACTACCACTGAACAAGTGCTAACCACATTTCTCCTACTTAAGGACAATCTGCTGTATTCATCGGAAGCAGCAGCTGTCCCTTCTCCTAGCCTTGACCAAAACATGGGAGGCAGTCCGCCTGGTGCGTGGAGCCACTCTCTCTCCCTCACCCTACCCCCAAATATTTAAGATGACACTACATTCATGGATTATGTCCAGACAGCCCCCAGCTGGCTGTAGTACTTGATGGCACGCACACGACTGGAAGCGACTGATAAAAACTTATATTCATTATTACTGAAGAAAAGGGAAGTTGCTCATTCTGGATAAGCCACAATATCAGATCTAAAGGGAAACTGTATTCATAGTTAGATGAACGATTCACTGGTTAAATAAAAACTGAATTAATAAGTGGAGCTCCTAAATTTATAAATTATCCAGTGATGTTTTCTCAATTATGGTTAGGGTCAAAAAAATATATCTCACAGAAAAATATTTGCAGAGTTAACCTATTAAATTCCCATGAAGTATCAAGTCAGGGCAGCATCACTTTAGTCCCAACTCAGGCTCTCTGCCACCTGAACGAACCATTCTGCAGTGACCTACCTACCTCCTCATGTGGCTCTTCATTGCAGATGTCTGTCCCTTGTATAGAATGCTGTTTTCCATTTACCCAGTGGGAACATGAAACAGGAGTTCCTTCTGTTCTGCAATTTTGATGAGTAAGGAGGTAGCTTTTTTCAAAGTAGGATTTCCTCCTTTTCAACTGTTCCAGGAAAGAATCCCTAAGACTGGGTAGTTCAAGGCTTGCCAGAGGCAGCTGCATTTCCATGGAGCTGGGTCTGACTCCTCCATGGCTTCTCCAGCCCTTGAGCTGGTCTCAAGCTCCTGCCCACAACTGCCCTGGCAGTTTCAGGTGTAGCTGTGGGGCTGTTACTAAGTCTGTACTTGCTTAGGGAGGATTCCTCCTGCATGTTGAATTTCCTTCAGCTTTAAGAGGAAGAGTGGAGTAAATATTCTAAGTGATTTAATGCACTTTTACTTGTATAAAACTTTCTGTGATACAGTATATATAGCCCTTTATATAAGCAATTGGGTCTTGACCTTTCCTTCAGTGTTGTAAATAGGAATTGTATTATCTAAAACTGCTGTAGAAAATTCATTTGTGGTGCAATACACTTTTTAATTAAAGCTCTTCAATCCAGATGCAATACAGTGGGTTTTACTTGCTATAGTTTGATATGTCAGTATTTCTTTGACTTGTTAAATCTAGTATCTAGTACATTATGTCTTGTGTTTAATACTTGAAGGCCAACTTCGAGGGCTAGAGAACATTTGCCTTTCAGAAAGAACCTCTCCAGAATGGGTTTAGGTGAATGAATATATATATTGTGAGCAGAGGGGATAGAGTCATGCTCTATTACCTAGGCTGGAGTGCAGTGGCATCATCATAGCTCACCAACCTCAAACTCCTGGGCTCAGGTGATCCTCCTGCCTCAGCCTCCTAAGTAGCTGGGACTACAGGCATGTGCCACCATGCCTGGCAGAGATGGAGTCTTAGTGTATGTAATTTAATGAAACCAATAGCCTAGTCCTACCTCCCAAGAATCACAGTGGTTCTGTAGAGGGGTTGGGGTAAAGGATTGTGTCACTTTGGCCAATGTCTGTATCCAAGGCCCATATGACCTGGAAGAGCTTCAGGAATATGAATGGGGTCCATTTTTTTTTTTTTTTTGAGACAGAGTCTCACTCTGTTGCCTAGGCTAGAGTGCCGTGGTGTCAGCCTAGCTCACAGCAACCTCAAACTCCTGGGCTCAAGCAATCCTTCTGCCTCAGCCTCCCAAGTAGCTGGGACTACAGGCATGTGCCACCATGCCCTGCTAATTTTTTTCTATATATTTTTAGTTGGCCAATTTCTTTCTATTTTCAGTAGAGATGTGGTCTCGCTCTTGCTCATGCTGGTTTCGAACTCCTGACCTTGCGTGATCCTCCTGCCTCGGCCTCCCAGAGTGTTAGGATTACAGGCGTGAGCCACCGAGCCCGGCCTATAAATGGGGTCCTTGCCTTTAACAGAATGCATGCAAGCTGCAGTTGCACGCGCTGAAAAGGAAAGAAAAGCATTTTTGCCCTTCAAAGTGGCTCACTGTTACTGGTAATAGGGAACCATATTTTGCTTTTATATATCTGTTGGCTGATTGCTCCGCTTCTAGCTTTTACTTCTTTAAAGAAAACCCGTCAATGCAGCACTGAGAGTACTCCTGCAACACAGCCCACCCAGCATCAGGAGATGGTGACCAGGCCCACCTGAGGCCCACCCTCAAAAGAGCCAAGTGCAGTCACACAAACTGAAGACTTTTAAAGCCTCAATCAATTATTAAAATGTTTGGCACTTTATTAAATTAAATAAGCTCCAAAATTACATACAAATCAAAGGAGTAAGAAACAATAAATAGTTATTCAGCAAAACGCCCCTCTGTAGCAGCCAGCAGCACTGTGGCCAGGGCTCCCGTGCTGCTGTGGCAGAGGCCTACAGATTGCCATGCTCGCTCCCCAGGGACGGCTAAACAGGGATGCACGTCTACCTCCTCCACACCGAGTCTCTGGAACAGTCGGACTCTCATTCATTACCACCCCGTTCGTTACCATTTCTTACATACATGAAACACACCGCAATGTATATACTAATAAGCCAAGAGCTTTATTGATGCAGCAGGCACTTTACAATGAGCCCAAGAGTGTCCGCCTTCTCTGGGAAGACGGGGTGTCTGTACAAACTCTCGGGTTTTTCTTCCACTTCAAAAAAGAAAAAAAACAAGCTCTCCCTTTTACCACAGCCCTTGGATCTGCACCTGCCCAAATCATCCCTCCCCCAGTGCACTCAGGTACACCTGACTGACGCTGGCCAGCCATTCTGGTAAACAGTCAAAATGTCAGTTCTGCATTACTTGTAGACAAAGGCATAGACTATCAGATCCTGCAAAGGATTTAGAAAACAGTAAGACGATTTCTCCCTCCACCTTGAAAATAAAATACATTTCAGCGGATATATGTCCTGAAATAGTTTAGTTGGGAGTTCCTAGGAAGACGGTCCATTGTCAGTCCCTTCTTCACCAGCCTGGGCATCCAAAGTTCTTCTCAAGGTAACATGAGTCTTTTTTTTTTTTTTTAAACAGTCTTTCTTGCTGTAAGAACTCTTATAATGGAGCCTAGTCCTCCTACTGCTAAGGCCTGTGGGGGTAGGAAAAGGAAATGTGTCAAATGAGACCTGGCTGGCCAAGGGGGAGCCTGGCTTGCCAGGGAGATGGGACTGTGCACCCCCTGACCTAGATCCCATCATGACCCTCTGAAAGAAGATGCCTGCAACAGACCATGTTCTAGGGAAGAAGCCCCTTCCTAGAGCCAAGGATGCCAAGAATCCCAGCTCTTGGGCAGCAGAACTGGCTTGAGAACACTGTCACCAAGCACACATGGCAGCCCCTCAAGTTCCCTTTTGACAGGCCCCTTTTTTTGTTTCCAGCCTACCAGCCCTACCCTAGGCAGCGGTGCACCCAAGCCCACTGAGAGCTGCCTGCTGACACAGCTGGCACCAGGCACCAAGTCGCCTTAAAAGGGACAAAAGGGCCTGGCCTCCACACCATGCAGAGGGCTTGCTCACCTCCCCTGAGCACCAGAGTGACCCTCACCTACTAAGCCCCAGCAGAGGGGAGACAGGAGGCACAGCACACTCACGAGCAAGACCAAAGGCCACAACCACAGAACCACAGCCCAGCAGCTACTGCTCAAGGGGCCAACACCCCCCCACCCCCAAGAAGGAAACCCCTCTCACAACTCAACACTGAGCCTCTTGGGAAGGATGGTGTGGAATAGCCTGGTCTCCTTTAATGGTGGGCTTGCTCACTGTAGCACTGGGGTGTGTGGGGGAAGCTGAGAGAGGGGGCCACAGTGGCACACAGGCTTGACAACAGGCCTTGCTCTTATACCATGAAGGGCAGACACAGCTTTTTCTACTTCACTTGGATGAAGGCCACATTAAATGACTGTCAAGGTTTCTGCCCACTGCCTCCTGACAGGGCAAGGCTGAGGCCAGGGCAGGAAGCCCTCACAGCTGGCTGGAGGGCTTAGCCTGCATTTCTAAGACACCTCCAACTCCCTCTCCCCCAGGAGCTGCCTCCACCAATGCAAAGAAAGTATCATGAAGCCCCAGTCAACCAGCAACCAACCTCCCTCCTGCCTGGGACTCCCCATCTACCTTACCATGCATGTGTCTATCTTATGCCACGTCACCTGCCCCCATGTCCTGTACCAAGGGCACCCTGTCCTGCCCAGTATAAATCAGCAGTTCAAAAGCAAAAGCAACTGCAATTGCCAGAGACCTACCAGGTGCTTCCTTTGGAGAGGTAAGTGCTTAGATGTCCAAGGTTTAGGCTTGGCCCCTTGCCCATCAGACCATCCTACATTTGTTTTGGAAAATCTGGCGTTTTTTGTTTTTTTTACAGACAGGGTCTCGCTCTGTTGTTTACGCTGGAGCACAGCAGCATCATGAAGGCTCACTGTGTCCTCCTACTACTGGGCTCAAGCAATCCTCTTGCCTCAGCCTCCCTAGTAGCTGGGACTACAGGTGCATGCCACCACACCCAGTTAATTTTTTTTTTTTTAATTTTTTGTAGAGATGGGGTCTTGCCATTGTTCGGGCTGGTTTAGAACTCCTGGCTTCAAGTGATCCTCCCACCTGGCCTCCCAGAGTGCTAGGATTACAGGTGTGAGCCAATGTGCCCGGCCTGGCCTGCTGATTTGAACCCTGGGATAAGTCAGTGGGCTGCCTGCAGGGGAAATGTGTTCACGTACCTTTTCATGCCACTGGAGTAACACTGCGCTGCTATTTTCTGTGGGCTTCTCAAACCCTTTATAAATGTACTTCATTAGCAAGTCAACGCCATTTCTGTCCAGTGACTGCACAGCCTGCTCAATTTCACTGCTCTTGAAGTTTGTGAGCACTTTCAGCACCACACCCTGGGCTCGCTCCTACAGAGGAAAGAGAAAGGGAGTGAGGCCACAGTGGGCACTGGAACACCAAAGCCAGTGATGAGAACTCACGAGGAACACTGCCCAATATCTAATTTGTCTAGAATGGGCAAAATAAGTAGGCTAAAACTATTACTGGTTTAAATTTCAAAGTATCCCTTACTTATGCCAATAAGTTATTCCACTTATTTTAGGGGGAATAGTGGTTTACTGTGGACAAGCATCACTATTTATGATGACACCAACAAGCCTTACAGTCCACAGGATCACAGTAGGGGAGGTCTATTTAAAAAAAATAAAAACAGGTTTGCATGGCTGCAGCTTCTCTGTGTTCATACCTTGGAATAGAAGCCATTCCCCTCCACCTCTGTAAAGGTGCAGCCTTTGGTTACATCAAGATGCTGTCACAAGATGCCAGCTTCCTAGCTGCAGGGAGACCCCTTTCCTTGGACCAAATTTTAGACAGCCTAACTGATGCAGTAAGGGGTAAGTGTATGTTTTCATTTGGTTTTTATTTTTTTATTTTTTTTGAGACAGAGTCTCACTCTGTTGCCCGGGCTAGAGTGAGTGCCGTGGCGTCAGCCTTGCTCACAGCAACCTCAAACTCCTGGGCTCGAGCAATCCTCCTGCCTCAGCCTCCCGAGTAGCTGGGACTACAGGCATGCGCCACCATGCCCGGCTAATTTTTTCTATGTATTTTTAGTTGGCCAATTAATTGCTTTCTATTTATAGTAGAGATGGGGTCTCGCTCTCGCTCAGGCTGGTTTCGAACTCCTGAACTCGAGTGATCCGCCCGCCTCAGCCTCCCAGAGAGCCAGGATTACAGGCTTGAGCCACTGCCTGGCCGCATTTGGTTTTTAAAAGGCAGAAAACCTTAAAGACACTTAAAATCCTTATGCAGATAAAGCCTATTCAATAGCCTGTAAAAGCATAACCACTGATCTGTCCCTTATGGCAAGCTAATTTATCTGTTTTGCTAATCAGCAAGGGCTGGGCTGACTTCTCACCCCAGGAGGCCCCAGGGAGAAGTGAATGTTTCTTTGGGGAGCTTTTACTATAAACACAGAAAGCTTTGATGTCAGAGAAGTTTTAACATCTGGGGAGTGCCAGGAGGCTTTGGTGGAAGCATTGCCCAGTGCCAACTCACTCTCACTGATGCAGAGACAAAACAGTAAAGCTCCACCTGGGCAGACAGACAACCACAGCCCCGGTCCCAACACCACCCAGCAGACCTGCAGCATGACCCCCCGTTTACCTTCACAGCTTGATTCTTGGTGTTGACGGGAGAGTTTCGCAAGGCTGCATGAAATGCCCGAAGCATGTCCCCTGTGCACACCAGGAGTTAAGGAAGGCTAGGCTAAAGCACGCCCATGCTCTCATCAATGAATTCTCTTTAAAAACAGCTCGGGGGAGCAGAGTCAAATTGGATCTTACCCATACCACCCACCTTTCACCTCCAGCTTCCAGGGGGCATTGCCTGTTTATTGTCTGTAGCCTTCCTGAGCCACAGGGAGGGTGGAGGGCCCCTCTGCCAACCCTACAAACCCCTCCTGCTTCCCCTACACCTTGCCCCTCAAAGCGGCTGTGCTGGAGGGGTAACTTGCAGTGAAATCTGATTGAGCTCACTTGCACCTGCTTGGTGCTGGGCACTGTCTCTGCCCTACTGGATCCTCACAGTAACATGCATGGGAACTGGAGGTCACTCTCATCTTCTCACTCTAAAAAAGGAAAGAATGAAGGTACAAACGGAGGTTTCCTAACTCTTCATCCAATGCTTTCTATCAGTTCAACTATTAAAGAAATTAAGATGCGCTAAAACTATCTTTCAAGACCCACCCAGGTCAATGAGGTCCCAACTGCTTCCAGAAGGGGATTTATTAATCTAAAAGAACCTTCTGCCAACAAAATGAGTCATTCTCCACCCATTCTCCACAAACCATAGTTACAATCCTGACACCACATTCTTTGCTGAGTTCTGAATACCCAGCACGCAAAAGAAAATTACAATCTGGGTTAGGTCCCCAAAGGTGACACCTATTTTCAACTGAATTACATCAGCCAACTTTCATTTCCTCATGTGAAACATTGGCTTCAGCCAAAAAGCTTCAAAAATAGAACAAGGAAGCCTTCTGCCCAATCAGGTCTCTACTCCTGTTCATGCAGTGATACCCACATGTGAACAGACAGGGCCTCCAGAGCAAAGCTGAGTCTCCTGCTTGCCAGTGTGGGCTCCATCTTGAGTGAGCTGGGTCTGCGCCACCAGGCAAGCCACTCCCTGCCCTGGCTCCCCAGCTCCCTGCTTGGCTCTGATCCACCTCCCACGTTCGAGAGGCAGCCCACCCCCTTTATCTTCCAGCTTTGGAATTCCTTTTCCTCAGCCAAACAAGGGCCAATCTGATACCAGCCAATGATAACCTCTACCTCCTAATTCTTTTCTAATTTGGTGTCCCCAAAACAATAAGCAAGGTCCCAGAGACTGAACAGGAAATGTAAGCTAGCTTTCTCTCCACTTAAACCTAGCAGAAGTGACAAGAAAATCATTCAGAAGATGGACAGGGAACGGCAAGAATAATATAACTAGTCCATGGGGGTAAAAAGTCACTGCTTTAGAGTTAATTCTCCATAGCACTGGTTTGTTCAGCAATCACTATGGCCATCGATGGGTAAGTGCTTTCGGCAGCTGGGGAGATCTGGAGAGCAAGGAGGGCGTCCTTAAAATCACATATCCTTTATGAAGCTGGCCTCCACACTCTGCTGGCTTTAGGCCCTTTCAGAGAACAGGCTCTGGTGGTTGGGGGAACCCCTTGGTCTCCTCTAGATCTTTCTCAACCATGGCACTACTGACATTTTCCACCAATAATTCTTAGATGTGGGAACTTTCCTGTGTGTTGTATGAGGCTTAGCAGCATCCCTGGCCTTTACCCACTGGATTCCAGTAGCACTCACAAGTTGTAACAATCACAATGTCTCCAACATTGCCAAATTTCCTTGGGGTGGGGGTGCAAAATCACTCAAAGTCAATGCCCTAGACAGATTCTTGATCCAGAGGACTAGAAGCTGCTTCACTGAGGAAGAAAAGGAACTAATACTTTAAAGTTGTCACAAGTTCTCAAGATCCTGTGCCAGGTGTTTTCACAAGTCATCTCATTCCAAAAAAACACTTTGCGACAAGAATCATTATTCCAATTTTAAAGGTAATGAAACTGAGGCATGGAGAAGGGAAATTACCTGACCAAGGTCACAAAGCTGTGCTGTCTGGCTAGCTTTCAAACCCAACCTCTTTCTATAATCCCCTGCTGCTGCTCTACCTGCAGACCCAAGCTGCATGTCTGATACACTTGCTGTGTGATGTTGATGTTGTCCCATGATACTTCCAGGGAACCTAGAGGCCAGAATGGCTGTCTTCCATTTAAGAGGAGGATGCCGAGGTTGACGGCATGTGACCTACACTAGGTCACAAAGCTTTAGCATGACAGAGCTGGGTGTGTGTGGATGCACAGCCCGTGTTCCTTCTACTTCATCTGTGTGATCTCCCACTGTGACACACTTCCCTGTGTGGCCCTAGGACATGCTCCCTCACTACCCTCCCCCCTTAGTCTTATCAACCTCTCTCCCTGCTCCCCTCCCTCAGACTACTAGACATTCTATAGTTGAAATTAAATGATCTAATATAAGCCCATTTCTTGACACATGATAGGGACTCAATAAATATTAGTTTCCTCTCTACCTGGGTCCCACATTTGACAGGATTTCTGTTCTCATCTGCTAACCTCAATCCCAAGAGGCACAGTCTCCATGGTAACAAAGTTTCTGACACAGGCCAGGAGCAGTGGCTCATGCCTGTAATCCTATCAGCTGAGGTGGGAGGATCGCTTGAGCTCAGGAGTTCAAAACTAGCCTGAGCAAGAGCAAGACCCCATCTCTACTAAAAACAGAAAAAGGTGGCTGGGCATGGTGGCTCACACCTGTAATCCTACCACTCTGGGAGGCCAAGGTGGGAGGGTTGCTTGAGGCTGGGAGTTCAAGACCAGCCTGAGCAAGAGCGAGAGAGACCCCATCCCTACTAAAAATAGAAAAATTTGGCTGGGCATGGTGGTGTGTGCCTGTAGTCCCAGCTACTTGGGAGGCTGAGGCAGGAGGATGGCTTGAACTCAGGAGTTTGAGGTTGCTGTGAGCTATGGTGACACCACTGCACCCAACCCGGGGTGACAGAGTAAGACTCTGTCTCAAAAAAAAAGTTTCTGACACCTGCCATTAGTGGAGAAACTACCAGCTGCTGGATGTGCTAAACCCAGGCTTCTAAGTGACCTCAAGAAACCTATCACTAGGCCGGGGTGTACCAAAACATGACCTTCAACAAGTCCATGCAGCAACAAGACCAAGGCAGCCACTGACCAGGCCTTGGTCTCCTCATCTGTGGAATGAGGGTCCTGGGGCAAAGGCTTGACCTTGGAGCCCTTTCGGCATGGACTGCCATGAGCCAGGCCCTGCACCAGACTACAGAACACTACAAAACCAACCTTCCCTCCTGGGGGCCCTTCCCATGACCCCATTTTAACAGAATAAGTGAGGTGATCCTGATGGGGCAGGAAATACAAGTTTGAATCTCCACCTTTGAAAACACATTCCTGTTCAAACAAAGTCTGAAGGTTTTTGTTTTAAAGGACCATTGGAGGAGCACTGCAGGACTCCTCCCAAAAGCAATGGGCCTGACTTCCCAAGTTGAGTCAACCGATTAAACACCGAGAAACTGAGTTATACAAAGTATGAGCCTCCAACCCTGCCCTGGCAAGCACAGGGGTAGGGGAATGCACTTCCTGTAACACAATTTGAATAAAGAAAAATCCTTCCTGTGAGAATAAGTCAGTTTCCTGTGCTCCAACTACTAAGAGACCAAGCAGGCTGTGACAATCACCTCTATTTTTAATTTCCTTTTCTAAGCTGTTGTTTTCTGTGGCCACAAGAACAGTCAGTCATTTCCAGTTTGGGGGCTCTACTTTTACACTTTGCTTTATGGTGTCTGGTTTTTCTTAGCTCTAAACTACTAGTTTTTTCCACCACTTCCTGCACAAGAAGGCTACTGGGGGGGGGGAGCCAAAACTCACTTGTTGAGGGTGGCTGAGACCACCAAGGTCCAAAGGTGTTCAGAGGAAAGTGAGAATAGGTGAGAAAGGGTGGCATTAAGCTGAAGGGTCAGACTGACCCTAGGGTAGGAGGGGCACAATCCGCCTTCATTCTGCCCTTGGTCCTTTCTTCCCCGCAGCCATCCACCCACCCATTTTCATGTTGTGCAGCAATCGGGCCCAAGAAGGCCAGTAGGGCAGGCGAAGGACTGTGGCTCGAGCTGCCCGGACCGCTGAATTACTAAGAGATGGCTCACCTCGGCCCCTCCCGCCGACCCAGCTCGGTGAATGGCCCTACTTCCTACAAGGGAGGGATGGAGTGATGGGTGCCGAAGGAAGGGAAAGCCTGAGAGGATGAGGCCGCAAGGTGAGGGAGGGGGGAGAGGAGAGCCGCGCGAAAAGGTGAGGGGGCTGAGGGGCCCGAGCCACGTCTGGCGTGCTCCTGGGGCCACCGAGGGAGCCCGTCCACCAAGGTTCAGGGGCCGCGTGGGGCTGCACTGCTGAGGAGGAAGGCGCCGGGGATGGGGGAACTGTGGAGACCACGGCTAAGGGGAACATGGCCCGAGGGGAGCTAGATCGGAAGGGAGCTGGGAGGCTGACCTGAAGGGGCTGGGGGTGAGGGCAGCGGGGAGGCCGGGCCCGAGGGGCCCAAGCCGGGGATGGGGAAAGGGACAAGTCTAGGCCAAAGGGGAGCCCGGGCCAAAGGGAGCGAGAAGGCCGGGCCGCCGCTACCGGGAAGGATATTGTCGCAGGAGCCCGTCCACTTCGCTAGGGTCCGGGCCTGGCTCTCCCGCTGCCGCCGCCGCCTCCTCCTGCTCGTCCACGAATTTGTTCTCGTCAAACTCGTCGATGTCCACCCGGCGAAAGCGCGAAGACAGCGTGTTCCGGGCCATGGCGGGAGCTCGGCGCCCACTCAGCCGGCTCCGCTCTGGGCCCGACCTCAGCTCCGCTCCGCTCCGCTCCGCTCAGCACCGGCTCCAGCTCGGGGGCGGGAAGCGGCCGCCCGGCACCTCCTCCACCTCCTCCGCGCGCAGCCGCTATCCGCCCACTTCCGGGCCGCGCCGGAACCGGAATTCCGTCAAGGCGGGGCGGGTCCAGTGGAAGGGCGCGCCTGAGAGCTGGCATGGTGGTTTCCTCCACAGTGCAAGCCGTACTCTTACCTTTATGGAGCCTCAGCCTTCCCTCGGGGCAACGAGCGCCTCGTGCCCGCGCAAACCCAGCGTCGTGTACGCCATAACTGCGCTGGTTCTCCGGCTTCTTCCCTTCCTCCGAGGATCCCCAGGAGGGGCTGGCGCGGGCACAGGCCCGACTCAAGGGGTGACCACTGTCC
>VBSM01003204.1:3418399-3433629 GCA_008086735.1 Cheirogaleus medius
CCCAGGAGGGGCTGGCGCGGGCACAGGCCCGACTCAAGGGGTGACCACTGTCCAGACTTGGGGAGCACCGGGCCCCCAGGATAAGGCGCCCGGCTCTGCTTCCCAAGTGGCAGTCAGGCTTCTTGGAGAAGAAACCTTCGAGCTGATGCGTGAGGGATGAGTAGGAGCTCTTATGCCCCGAGAAGTGACGGGGAGATGCTAAGTCTTGGGGCCCTGAATGCCATCACACTGAGCCAGAGGAGGTTGCCTCTGCCTTGTACACAGAAGTGACGGTATTGTTAAAAAAGTGGGGGACTGGGCTGACAAGACGCTGAAGACGTTTTGACTTGAAGGTGCGGCGGTCCCGCGTGTATAGCAGTCACCTTCGTCTGGCGGTTGGGGGGCCAGGAGAAGATGACTTTGTGGCCACTATCCTCGCAGGAAGGGTGAGGTACTGGGGACTGAGAAGTCAGGCCTGGCTGGAGAGGCATTTCTTGGTAGGAAACAGAATTCTCAAAATCTGAGATGGAGGGAGAGGGTGTTAGGGCAGTCAAGGGGTGCCAGGATTAGGTGCCTGGATTGTTGCCTGAGGGATTCTGTTAATTGGCCTTAGCCTTAGGGTAAAATGGGTCTTTTCATATAATAGTATGACAACTATTTTCATATAATAGCTATCTTTTTAATAAAAGTATTTGAAATGTATCTCATTTTTATTGCTTTGAATACTGCTCATTGAACTGTCTACACATCAAAGAAAATATCACCAGACTATGATGCAACCTAATCTTGGGGGCTAAAGATACAGACTCCCGTAGTGTGAAACAGGTGCTGAATAAAAGTCAGAGGGGTCCTGGAAACAGGCAAAGCCCACCTACATTTCAGCTCCATACCTGGGAAGAAATATCTGTGAGCCAGGCAGGCCACAAGAACACAGAAATCTGTATCCCCAGAACATCCTGGTCAGAAGGAACTTTAAACCAGAAATGCCCATTTTACAAAGAAGGAAACAGCCCCCAAATAAGCTGGTAAATGTAATAATGTCCCAGCTCATGGTCATGTGCTTCCATTTCAGTCAGGGAGACAATTTAAAAATCCACTTTATACTATGTCAGGGATGACTGAGTGCTGAAAGAAAGAAAAATCAATCACGCAGTGCCCAGAGGTACCTTAGGTAAAGCAGTCAAAGGAAGTGTCCCATAGGAGGTAACACTGAACAGGGACCTGAAGAAAATGAAGGAGGGAGCCAAGCAAAGGCTCAGAGATGGGCTGGGCTTGGTATGTTCCAGAAACAGCAAGGTCATTGTGGAATAGAAGAAAGAAGAGATGAGATGGGAGTTTGGGGGATGGTGTAGGACTCTAGGCTGAGGAAAGGATTCAGTCTTAACTCAGATGGGACAGCCCTGGAAATCAGAGAAGCGACATGATCTGGCTTCTGACTTAATTTTGAAAAGGGGCCCTCTAGCAGTTGTATTGAGAACACATCTAGGAATGAGAGTCAAAGTAGGTGATTTAGAAGGTATCACCAGTGGCTCACGCCTGTAATCCTAGCACTCTGGGAGGCCGAGGCGGGTGGATAGCTCAAGGTCAGGAGTTCGAAACCAGCCTGACCAAGAGCGAGACCCCGTCTCTAAAAAAAAATAAAAATAAAAAAATAAAAAAAATAAAATAGAAGGTATCACCAACTATCCAGGGGACAAGCAATGGTAGCTCAAGCCAGGCAGGTGCCAATAAGGGTGATGGGAACAGGTTGGGTATATTTTGAAGGTACAGCCCACAGGATTTGCTGGTGGATTAGATGTGGCATATAAGAAAAACAGGAGTCACAAATGGCTTCAAGTTCAAAAAAGATGTACACAGTCATTAACTCTGATAGAAGTATAAGCATTTGGGAACTATGACAGCAAAGCCCCCATGTACCATTAGACCTTCATTTATGAGCGACATGCCAAGATTGCCCTCTTCTTTACCCTTTTTCTCATATCCCCCTATCTCCTGGAAGCCTGCCTCACTGTGGTCTGGAGCAAGGCCAGCAAGAATTAATTAATTCATCCAACAAGCATTCATATACTAGAGACTAGAAAAACCAAATCAGGTGTCAGCCATGGTTCTGTTTCCAGGGAACTTCCAGATTGGCTGTGGAAATAGACACATGAATATATAATTTTAACTCAGTATGATTGGGGCTAAAGAGAGGATTGTACAGAGGGCCTGGGACACAAGGGGAGGTTGCTACCTATAAGGGGATGGAAGAAGATTACCTGGAAGAGGTGAAACCTGACAGCAACAAGAGGACAACTTGGATTTAACCAGATCTCTAAGAGGTTGTATTGCTTGCTAATGGCAATGGAGTGCCAATTAAGATTAATGTATGCTAGTTGGGGCAACAATGGAAGTGCCCATTCAAAAAGCCTAAACACCTTCCCTGGTTTGTGAATTCCCATTTAACTTTCAGGGCCCAATTCAAGTGTTTGTTTTACTGGGAATATTAATACCGAATATTTGAGCAATTATAATGTATGCATCAGGTCTTATGCTAAATGAGTTACATGTCTCTTCTCTAATCCTCATAAATGCCCCCACTCATAGGTGAGAAAACTGAGACTCAAGAGAGGGGAAGATATTTGCCAAAAATTTCAACTGGTACCTGGCAACAACAAGAATTTGAAACCCGTTCTGGTTCACTTTAAAAAAGGCTATGGGGTTGGGTGCCAAGGCTAATGCCTGTAATCCTAGCACTTTGAGAAGCCAAGGCGGGAGGATCATTTGAGGCCAGGAGTTAGAGACCAGTTTGAGAAAGAGCAAGATCCAGTCTCTACAAAAATAGAAAAATTAGGCCGGGCGCGGTGGCTCACGCCTGTAATCCTAGCTCTCTGGGAGGCCCAGGTGGGCGGATCGTTTGAGCTCAGGAGTTCGAAACCAGCCTGAGCAAGAGCGAGACCCCATCTCTACTAAAAAAATAGAAAGAAATTAATTGGCCAACTAAAATATAGAAAAAATTAGCCGGGCATGGTGGCGCATGCCTGTAGTCCCAGCTACTCGGGAGGCTGAGGCAGAAGGATCTCCTGAGCCCAGGAATTTGAGGTTGCTGTGAGCGAGGCTGATGCCACGGCACTCTAGCCCGGGCAACAGAGTGAGACTCTGTCTCAAAAAAAAAAAAAAAAAAAGAAAAGAAAAATTAGCTGGGCATGCTGGCACGCAACTGTAGTTCCAGCTACCTGGGAGGCTGAAGCAGGAGGATCGCCTGAGCCTAGGAGTTTTAGATTGCAGTGAGCTATGATGACGCCACTGCACTCTAGCCCAGGCGACAAAGTGAGACTCTGTCTCAAAATAATTTTCAAAGTCTATGAATGCTCTTTTCACATGTTGCCTCCACCAGAACCTTTATGAATTTGCGTTATAACTGTCTGACCTGGCCCCTCCCGCTCCCGCCAACTCGCACTTGAAATTCCTCCAAGGCAGGGCCTTCTTAATTCATCTTTGAAAACCCTCACCCCCCCATCCGCTCAGCACCCCCAGACCACCTGCGTCTAGCTCATAGCAGCACAGCACAGGTTGGAATATCTGCAAGCTTTCCCGAATGAATGAGTGAAGGAATAAATGACTGAATGGACGAATTCAAGACCTTACTGTGCCATCCTGGTAAGCTGCCACCCACCCTGGACCTTGGTTCCCCCAACTGAGCGGCTCAGGTAGTAACGCCAACCTAAGCAGCCCAGCTTGTCGGGGAAAAGGCACCACGGGGCGGGGCTCCGGCTCGGTCGGGCGGGGCGGGACAGGCCGTACCACGGCGCCCCTCCGCAGGGGCGGAGCCGAGGCTCCCCCGCTGCGGCGCCATTGGCCGCGCCCGCCGCCACCCGGCAGTAGTTACAGAGGTCAGCCCCGCCCCTTCCTCTTTCCCTCAGAGCAGGCGGCGGCGGTTGTGTAGCAATGGTAAGGGCGAGGGAATCGGACGCCATCCGTGCGCTGTGGGGTGCGGGGACTGGAGTCGGGGACGCGGACGGAGCCCCGGGATCCCATCTGTCAGCCGGACCGTGAGGCGCCGCGCAGAATGGCCCAGGGCTGCCACAACCCGCCTTCCGTCTTCTCTGCTGTGCTTGGGCCAAGAGAGACGCGCGTCTTCGCGTGCGTGGAGTGCGAGTAGCGGCTCTGCCTGGTGGCCGGCCTGGGCGAGGGCGCGCCCGCGGGCCTCGGTTACCCTGCCTGGGGGTGCGGGCGGTGCTGGGCCGCCGGGAACGAGGCGCGCGCCTTCCTGGGCTGGCCATGGCGCGGGTGGAGGGGAGCTGGACCCGCAGGCTGGCTAACCCAGACCTTTCCTCGCACGCAGGCCAAGATTAAGGCTCGGGACCTTCGCGGCAAGAAGAAGGAGGAGTTGCTGAAACAGCTGGACGACCTGAAAGTGGAGTTGTCCCAGCTTCGTGTCGCCAAAGTGACAGGCGGTGCGGCGTCCAAACTCTCCAAGATGTAAGAGACGGGCGGCCGGATCACAGGCCTCTGGGGGTAGGAGCTCGTGTGCATCGGGAGCGTCAGGATTTTCGAAGTTGGCTTAAGGAGTTGTCCGTTTAGGTGCACACTCAGTGCGTCCTTGGGTCACGTGGACAACCCGCTGTGTGCTTACCCTCTTGCTTGCCTTTGCCCCTGCGGTCCTTCTTCCTGGAGTGCCCTTGCTCGGTTTTTCTAGCTGGAAAAAGAACTGGGTGTCCCTGTAAACCTCTCTTAATCCTGCCTCAAAGCCTACCTGGACCCTTTCTTTTCATCTCCCCACCAGCGCTTAGCTGACTTTTTTCTACATTTTCCCTCATTTGGTAGGTGGGTGCCTCATCCTTTCCTTTAGCTGCAGTGTAACTTTTGACTTACACGGATGAGGGTCAAGGAGACTTGGGAAGGGAACATAGGTTTGGAGTTAGTTGACTTGGGTACAAATTCATTTCTGCCACATACTGTCTTATCACTACATTGGCTTAGCTCCCATAGGTTTTTTGTGTTTTTTTGAGACAAGGTCTCACTCTGTCACCCTGGCTGGGGTGCAGTGGCATGACCATAGCTCACTGCAGCCTCAAACTCCAAGGCTCAAGCAATTCTCATGCCTCAGACTTCCGAGTAGCTGGGACTACAGGCACCTGCCACCATGTCCAGCTAATTTTTAAATACTTTATAGAGATAGGGGTCTCACTGTGTTGCCCAAGCTGGTCTTGAACTCCTGGCCTCAAGTGATTCTCCCACCTGGTTCTCCTGAGTAGCTGGTATTACAGGCGTGAGCCATGGCACTGGGCATTTCATAGGTTTTTTTCCTGTAATATAAAAATGAATGCCGACCATGCAAAACAACCTTGTGGGGGTATGGTGGGAGGATTGCATAAGTTGGGAAACACATGAGCAGAGTTGCACACTGAATCCTGGACAACCGTGTTGTCCAATCAGCAACTGAATGACCCTCGTCCCCTGACATATCTCACGTTTAACATGACTATAAATTAACTTCTCCCAAGCCTGCTCCTAGCTTCAGTTCCCCCCTCCCCCGATAGCATTTCTGCTTCCCAAATGTCTCTCCCTCCTCAGTGGCCTCTCCTACAATTCCTTATGTCAGCATGGTTGCTTGGCTTGTTGCATGATCCTTTGTGTCAGTTCATTCACATTGGCATTGGTTGGCTCTTCATAGCTTTGGGGATAAATTTTTGGCTTGGGATTGAAGGTCTTTTCCTGATCTGCCTCACCTCACTGACTTTTGTTTTGCATTGTAGCCGAGTCGTCCGCAAGTCCATTGCCCGTGTTCTCACTGTAATTAACCAGACACAGAAAGAAAACCTCAGGAAGTTCTACAAGGTGCGTCTGGGGGTTATATTTGGCTGCAAGAAGCCAAGTTGGCCAGCGGGCATAGGAAAGAGGTTTTCTTGCTGGGGTGCATTGGGCTGGCAGTGGTTGGGCTCTCCAAAGCTTTCCCAGCTCGTGGCTGGGTGCGCCCTTTTCCCAGCATCTTGCATAGCATGTGGTACTGTGGGCTGCAGATAAATCAGTGGCATGCTGGGAGTCTGGCTGGAGACTAGGGTTTGAATCCAGCCTTCCCAGCTGAGTGAGCTTGGGCAGTTTATGGGGTTAACTGTGTAAAGGTTTCAGCTGTCTATTTCTAGCACTTACTATATGTGTCAGTCACTGCCAAGAACCCTATGTTCTCATTTTTCAGATGAGGTCCTTGAGGCTTAGAGATTGTTACCTAGGGTTATCTACACTCCAGTGGAGTGATGGGCTTCCGTTCTAAATCATGTCTGGGCAAGGGCTGGATTGAGTGCTCCTGGGAGATTTGCACAAGTGTCTTTTGACAACCATTTCCTGGTTTTGTCCTTAACATCAGTGTTATCAGAATTCTAACAAAAATGAGTAGGAGACTGTATGTGTGCACATACATCTGATTTATTACAAATAATTGGTTTATGGGATTGTGGGGCCTAGCATGAGCTGGTGACACAGGTTGCAGCTGCTGTCCCCAAGTGGGATTTCTTCCAAGGGAACTTCAGTCCTGCTTTAAGGCTTTCAACTGATTGGCTCAGACTCGCCCAGCTTACCCAGGACAATCTCCCTTAATTAAAGTCATCTGATTACGGGTTTTAATTACGTTTGCAAAATGGCTTCACATCAATATCCAAATTATCGTTTGAGTAACTGGAATGTTTGACACATTGAAAAAAGCAATCATAGTGTGGCTAGGCTAGCTGACCAGGGGATACTAGCATGCAGGGCAGGGAGCTG
Organism: Cheirogaleus medius; assembly: GCA_008086735.1. Classification (NCBI taxonomy): domain Eukaryota; kingdom Metazoa; phylum Chordata; class Mammalia; order Primates; family Cheirogaleidae; genus Cheirogaleus; species Cheirogaleus medius. The sequence continues at coordinate 3,425,120 of VBSM01003204.1, forward strand.
CCACCCCACCGGAATATGTACACATTTGTGTGTAAGAACATTTTTCTGAGGAGTGGGTCTGAAAGTTTCATAAGTTTTGAGAGGACCAGCGGAAGTGGTGGATAGGAAGGATTGTCTTTGTGACCCCTCCAGTGAGTGCCCATCCTCCTGTACCAGGCGCCTGTCGGTCAGTGGAACTTTCTGTGATGATGGAATTGTAACCTCTGGCCATGTGGCTGTTGAGCACTTAATGTGGCTGCGGTGACTAAAGAACTGTATTTTTAATGAAAACAGCTACATGTAGCTAGTGGCTGTTATATTGGACTGCAGAGCTCTAGGGGGTTAGCAAATTTGTAAAGGACAAGGGCCTGACTTATGCTAGCAGATGTGGAGGTACAAAGACTGTCCTGCCTCCAAGTCTCCTCCAGAGCACGCCCTCACCATCCTTGGCAGCTTCTTTTCCATGCTTCTCTGCCCACCTGCTGGGGCCTGGTGTAGAGGCTGTGTGGCCTCAGGTTCCTCAAGTGTCTACCCTGCGCCTGCTCCTCCATGCTGTCGTCTCCCAGAATCTCTTTCCTCTGCACCAAAGGGCCATTTGTTACCTGTTTAGTCTCCCCTATTGTGTCGGGCACCCCTTGAGCAGGGACTGAGTCTGATTCATTGCTAAGCCAGCACCCAGCACAGAGCCTTGTCCTGAAGAGGGCCTAGGGGACCTTTCTAGAACAAACAGAATAGTGAGCTGCTGTGGTTGAGAACCCCTCCCTGGAGAGGAGTGGGAGCTAAGGTTGAAGAGACATGTGATGGCTCTGTGACAGCCCCAGCCAGGAGTGAGGCCAGTGGAGCAAGGCAGGAAAGGGGGCCAGGCCTTGCCCCTCATGGCAGGATGACCTTGGCCAAGCTGGATCTTCCTCTGAGGCTCAGGGTTATCACAGGCAACACCTGACAAACCCTCCAGATTCATTGAGCAGGACTTTAACTCCCATACACACTTTCTTGTGTGACTTAAAGCCAAGGTAACAGTAACCACTCCCAGGACTTGGTGGTGCCACATGATTCTTACTAGATTGTGTTGCAACTTTGACTCCATGGCTGGGACTCAGGCTAGTGGAAGGAGCACTGGCTTAGTCCCAGTTCTGCCCCAGCTTTGCTGAGATTTGGGCACCTCAGCCCAGTAACGTACAGTGGGGATAGCCCACCAGCCTTGGGTCTGGGGGATTTAAATGAGCTAGTGAGCAAAGTGTATGACCTACCAACTCCCAATCTTGTGCTGCCAGCCCCCTACTGTGGGACTGGATGCCTTGTAAGTCCTTACTGCAAATCGCCTTCCCATCCCAGCTGCTCCCTCTCACCTGGCATTTCCCGGCATCTTGCCAGTGCCCCTCTCAGTGCCTTAGTTCTGGCCTCCCAAGCTGCTTTAGCTACTGCAGCAGCTCCTCACATCCCTCTACTGCCTGCCTCCCAGGGCAAGAAGTACAAGCCCCTGGATCTGCGGCCTAAGAAAACACGTGCCATGCGCCGCCGGCTCAACAAGCACGAGGAGAACCTGAAGACGAAGAAGCAGCAGCGGAAGGAACGGCTGTACCCACTGCGGAAGTATGCGGTCAAGGCCTGAGGCCTGAGTCTATCGCCATCAATAAAAACACAAAACTGGGTGACATTGCTTGGTTTTTCCACTGATGGGGCTGGAGAGGGGATTGGGGGCTGAGGCTGGCAGAACCCTGGTTATGGCTACCAGGTGTCAGATGGTTTCTGGCAAGACTCCTGCCCCAGCTGTTGGCTGCTCTTGTCTGGGGCCTTGACAGCCTTGGCCACAGGGACCTGTTGGACACTGTTACAGTTGCGTCTGTGTAGCCCTGGTAGGTCAGGACTTTCCGTGGTGGTAGTACATTTGAGGGGTCCTGGGTGATTTGTTCATGCAGGGTGCTTGACATCTGGTCTAATCAGCAGCTCCAGACACTAAGAGTCGTCCGTCTGGGGTGAAGGCACAAGAGTGGGCCACATCCAGGACTCCCTGCGTGGGGGGCGGGGGGAGCACAGGATGGGGCTCGGCTTGCAAGTCCTGACTTTCCCTGGCAGGGGGCGCAGGGACTTCCACAGCTCCTGGATGCTACCCCACAGCCTTACCTTCAAGGTCTCGAGGCACTTTCCTGTGTTGCAGTCCCAGACTTTGACCTGGAAACAGGGAGGGAGGGAAGCAGGAGGCCTTACCAGCAGGGAGGGAGGGAAGCAGGAGGCCTTACCAGGGCAATCTGGCATCTTGGTCTGGGTTTTTCGTTTGTTTGAAATGCTCCACTTGGGTTCTGGCACAAATTTTGGTGCATGCAGGAGTTTCCTCTTGCCTGAGGCTACTTGGGTCATAGGGCAGCACCTGGGACCTGCCTCTCCCTCCTTGTTAGACAGGTGAGGATGTGGGCATTTCTGGAAATGGAGCACTGAGGGCTCTGGTGGGTGGTCTTACCATGTGGGAGTAGCCACCACTGGCCAGCCGCTGCTCGTCTGGGGAAAAGGCTATGCTCTTCACCCAGGTGACATGGCCTTTGAGTTGGACAGTCAGGCTGCTGGTCATGGGTTTCCAGATGTGGATGGTCTTGTCCCAGGAGCCAGATGCCTGAACAGCAGACAGTTCTGATCCCCTGGGTATGGGACCTGCAAGCTCACTGAGCCCCCAAATGGCCTGTGGCCCTTTTTACAGGTCTTGTAGCCAGCAAGGAACCAGCCCAGCTTACCAGGAGGCCCGATGCTGAGTAGCACAGGCAGCTGATGTTGCCACTGTGGCCCTCTAGTTCTTGGTGGAAGACTGCTGGGGTACCCGCACGTAGGTCCCAGATGCGTATGGTGGAGTCCCAGGAGCCGGTGGCCTGTAGGCAGTGACCACCCTCCTGGTGCCTAGACTGGACTCAGGAGCCCATCCCCTTCCCGCTGCTCAGCTCCAAGGGGGAGAGTGGGGACGGGGCAGAGGTGAGGCTCACCAGGCAGTCCCCGCTGGGTGAGAAGTCACTGCTCTGGATGGAGTCACGGTGCCCAGCTAAGAGGCGCAGCATCTGGCCGGACTAGAGGATGGAGCCCTGAGCTTTGGGAGGTGGCAGAAGGCAGCCACTCAGAGGGGTCAGACCCAGGCGCTCCCTGCTAGGCTACCTGGGTCATGTGACAACATGGCGTGTGGGGAGGCCATCTAGGCCTTGACAGAAGATGAGGAAGGGCAGTCCAGGCAGGGGGTACCTAGTGTGCAAAAGCCTGAGGCATGAGGCTGCGTGTAGGGAGGCCTGGAGAAGTGGCTGCAGCCAGATGTGGAGTATCTTGGATGCCTGGTGTGTGTGTGGGCTGTGGGGAACCAACAGAGGGTTTGAGCTGGGAGGGCAGGACAGTGGGGATCCTCCAGATCCCAGACTTGGCCAGGCTCCGGCCACTGCATGTACCTGCGCCTCCCAGATCATCACACGCTTGTCCCAGCCACCCGAAGCTAGCTGCCTTGAGTCAGGGCTGAAGCTGACTGTCTCCACACTCCGTTGGTGACCTGCAGGGACCAGTCCAGGTTTGAGGAAGGGGGGAAGGTGACACAGTATGCAGTAAGGTTGGAAAAGGAGCTCAGGTCTGGCTGCTCAGCTCCCTGTCCCTCCTGGCCCACTCACCCTTCAGGACTTGCAGACACTTGGCTCCTGCAACGTCCCACAGGCGGATGGTGCAGTCACATGAGGTGCTGGCAAAGAGGCGGCCATCTGGGGAGAAGCGGCAGAACTTCACAGGCCCTGGGGCAGGTGGCCATGGTCAGGGGATGGGGCACTGCCCTCCACCCTGGCCCTTCACAGGCCACTCCTAATTTCTTCAGCCTCTTCACCCACCTCCCCTCACCCAAACTCCAGCCACCTGCAAATGCCTGGGTTTCCATGCCTTGGCTGGGGCTGGGCTCCCAGCTGGGGATACTCAATCCCAATTTGCCCATCTGGAAAATCGTCAATACCCAAATCAAAGGCAGGCACCTCCCAGAAACTCCCAACAACGCAGCCTGGTTGGTTGCCTCTTTTGAGCTCCCAGCCCCTGTACTCACTATTAATAGTATTAATCAGACTCTCCTGTAATTGCCAGATTTTTTTTTGTTTTCCCCTCAATAATTGTAATAGTTACAACTGCTGAGTCCTTACTGGGGGCTGGGCGCTTCACTTGGATTATCTCATCCTATAGGGTAGGAACTATTGTCCCCATTCTCTAGCAGAAGAAATGGCTCAGAGGGGGGGCAGGACTTGACTAATACCACAGTCAAAAAAGTGGTAGGAGCCGGGCTCAGTGGCTTGCGCCTGTAATCCCAGCAATGCAGAAGGCCACGGCAGGTGGATTACTTGAGGCCTGGAGTTCAAGACCAGCCCGGGCAACATAGCAAGCCCTGTCCCTACAAAAATTTTTTTAATTTAAAAAGTGGTTAGGTACAACATGGCTGAACCTTGAGGACATTAGGCAAACTGAAATAAGCTGGTCACTAAAAGACAAATACTGTATGATTCCACTTATGATATCTGGAGAAGTCAAATTCATAGAGACAAAAAGTAGAACAGTGGTTGTCAGTGGGTGGGGAAGGGGCAATGGGGAGTTGTTTACTGGGGACAGAGGTTCAGTTTTGCAAGATAGTGTGCACAGTAGCATGAAGGTACTTAACAATACTGAACTGTACACTTAAAAGGTTAAAACTAGATATTATGTATATGTTTTACTGCAATTTAAAAGAAAAAAGTAGGATCAGAGTCCAGGTCTGTCAAGAGTCAAAGCCATAGCCCCCAGGTACCGTGTCCTGTGCCCTTGTCCTCCTGCCTTAGGCCTGCCCCAGCTGTCCTGCATCCAAGCCCAGCCCATCATTAGGCATTGTGGCAGGCTCTGCAAAATGCCAGACAGACCCTTGGGCATCTGTCTCCCCAGCCAGGCTGCCGATCCCACCTGTGTGGCCACCAAGCCTCCACAGCAGCTGCCCACTCTTGGTCTCCCAGCCGTACACACAGCCATCCTCTGAGGCTGTGAGCAGCGTCTGGCCGTCAGGGGAGAAGGCGGAGGAGTTGACCTGGAAGCAGAGCACAAAAGTCCTGTTCTGGGGCAAGAAACACCTCTCAGCTCATCCCTGGCTCCAGAATCCTGGGCCAACCCTAAACACTGCCCCAAGAGCTTGGAGTTGGAGCCTGGACTTCAGACCTCACTCCTCAACCAGAGCCCAGGACCCACTGAACTCTCTCTGGAGCCCTGTAAAACCTGAGCTGGAAGCCACAGGCTGGAACCTTCTCTGGAGCCAGAGCCTGGAACTCCAGAGCCAGGAGCCCATTCTAGAGCTGGAGCTGAGAACCGAGAGTTCAAAATCTCTAAGCCCTGAGTTCACTTTAGAGCCAGGGCCCAAAAGCACTGGAGTCAGCCAGGAGCTGTAGCCTTCCGAGCCAGAGTCCAGATTCTGGAGCCTTTTTAGAACTAGAGCTTAGAACCCAGAGCTCATTCTGGAGCTGGAACCGAGAGCTGGAGTCTAGACCTCGCTTTGAGCCTTCTTTGGTTAACAAAGTACATTCTAGACTCAAGGTCCAGAGCTGAAGCCCAGGGAGCACTCTGGAACCCCCACTACACAGAACCAGGAGCTCAGAGTCGGGGCACTGCTGAGCCTCACCTCCCCGCGGTGCCGGCCGAAGAATTTCACTCTCCCCAGGGCCAGGGTCTCTGGGGCCCTGCTGTTCATGGGGCTCCCAGCCGCCCAGCTTGCCCCAGCGGACCGCCGGGCTCCCTTAGGACAGGTTGGAGGGGAAGGGAAAACTGTGTACAAGCGGTCTCCATGGTAATCGGGGCGGGGCGCGCAGCCGTGGTGGGGTCCCCGGGATGCCGCAAGGAGAGACAGCTAGGGCAAGACACCTCTCAGCTCGGGGGAGGTGCAACCGCAGAGAGCGGGACTGCAGACGGCTCAGAAAAGGGACTTCCCGCGCCAGCCACTGCCAGTCACCCTCAGGCAGCTCCGGCGGCGGGGCGGCAAGACGGCCGCTAGGGGGCGCGCCAGGCCCGTGCCTGCGCCGGGAGGTCTGCAAAGGGTCCGCAGGCCCCTGTGAGACAGGGTGAAGACGAACCTATTTCCCCACTTGCACAGCGGGAAGACCAGACTGTCCACTGGACCTCAAGCACAGGGCCTGGCACGGGTAGATTCCCAAGAGGGCCCGCTGCGGGGCCAAGATCCCTTCTGTCAGTGGCCAAGGTGAGACTTAGGATGTCCCAGAGGGCTGGGCGACAGCTACCTCTGCCCTCCAGGCTGTGGGAGCCAGAGGTGCTGTTTGTAAAGTGCAGGACATTAAAAAGTGTTTTTTTAACTGTTGTTAATATTCCTGGCAGCACAAAATGTGCCAACTGAGGACGGGGTGGGAGCTGTGGAGGGTGGCCCCAGGAGCTCTCAAGATCTTTATTGGATAGCTCAACTAGAAATGTGGAAAACACAGGACTTGGTTTCTTGTGCATCTTACAGATGAGGAAACTGAGGCCCTGAGAGCTGGGGGGACTTGCCCAAGGTTAGTCAGCTGGTAGAAGTGCAACTGGGATTTCATCCCTTGTCTGTCTGAATCTGGGGTCTATATTAGGGCTACCTGCCATCAATTGTAGGGGCCTCACAGATGATGTCGAGGTCCCTGACTCCTGGTACATCTGGAAAACTGAGGTCCCAAAGGGGCAGGGCTTGGCCCAGTACCCAGGGCCACCATGGTAGAGCTGGGGCCAGGACCCAGTCTCCCCTCCCCCACAGCAGGACTGGGGTGGAACAGAGGCCCCCCCCCAAGTGGATTCCAGGCTCCCTGGGGCAGGGGTGGGACAGCTGGGCTTTGGGAGCTTCAAACTCAAGGGTTCCCAGCGGTGACTCACACCCCTCCCCCCAGACCCCTTTGCCAGAAACTCTTCTCACGAGATGCACTGTGCTCCTGCTCTATTTTAAGCCCCAGACAGTCAGGCGGGAGAGGGGGTGACAATGGCAGCTTTGAGGCAGTCCCACCCCATCCCAGCTCCCAGAGGGCCCAGGTCACTGAGTTGGCTCCTCAGGGACCTGTCTGAGCTGGGCCTATAAGTCTGTCCCCACACCCAGACCTGGGCCAGGGCTCCCCCGGCTCTCTGCTCCTCCTGCTCAGGCCCCACCCACCACCCATCCCCTGGCTGTGGCCCATTCTCCAGCCACCTGGTAGCTCCTGCTCTACCCAGAGGGCCCAAAACCACCTTCTCCAGCCCATCTGGAGCCCTCTGGGTAGACTTTGTCCACCAGGACTGGGTAGACCTGACCACTCAAGGGGGGGAGCTGGGGCTAAGCTGTCTGCCTAGCTCAGGAGTCTGGAGTTGGAACTGCCGGCCATGAATGCCAAGGGCTCGTGGGACACAGTGCCATGCCCCTCTCCTGCCCACCCCACCTTGCTTCCCACTGCCCTTCTCTCCATCCCTCCACCTCCACTGCCCCCAGCCTGTGCAGTTTCCTATGGACTGTCTGCTGGATGGTCTTCCCCATCCTCTTGACTGACTTGGCCTTCAGATCTAGCTCCAATGTCACAACCTTCCCTTGCCCTCCCTGAACCCCCAAACTAAGTCTGAGCTCCTGCCCCAGAGAATGGGGTGTTAGAGCCACAGGACGGGGTTAAACCCAGGCTCTGCCAACTACCAGCTCTGCAACTTTGGGCAAGCCACCTGACCACTCAGTGCCTCAGTTTCCTCATCTGTAAAATGGCACTCACAGGGATTGTCTTGTGAGGCGTCAGTGAGGTGATGCCTGTCAAGGGCAACTCATTTTCAGTAACTGCTCAGAGAAGGTGGGGAGAGGCTGTGATGTCCACCTTTTTGTCCCTTTAGCTTAAACCCCAGACACAAAATTCCAAATGCTCTTTGCCAGGCTCCCCCCAGGTACCCACAGCCCAAGGGCCCTGGTGACCAGGGGCTGTCTGGCCTCATGCCCAGCAGGGGCTTGGGCAGGGGCTGCACCTGCAGGGTGTGGACACATGAGTAGGTCACAGTGTTGGTGGCAGCAAAAGTATTTCACTGGCTCAGGCCCTGCCATGGGATTGAGGAACACAGGTTCCAGTCTTCCCCAAGAAGGTTCTTGGTGGGCATTTTCCACCAGTTGACTATCTCTTCCTTCTCCTCAGGTAGCCTGTCACATTCTCTCCTCCTTTAGCCCAGGTTGTCTGGGGAGGGGGCTATGCCAGGATTTCCAGGATGGACACTATGCTGGTCTTACTATTGTTCCATCTCCTGAAGGTGACCCATGGTCCTGGACGAGCCTGGCCTTTCCTCAGCTATGCATATCAACATGCGAACATCTTGCAAACATATGCTCAGCAAAAAATCACCATTGCAGAAGCAGCTCTGGGCGTGCAAAAGAGAACCTTCCATTTCTTAGGCAGATAGACATATGTACTAAACCTGTAAAGAAAAGCAAGGGAGGCCGGGTGTGGTGGCTCATACCTGTAATCCTAGCACTCCGTGAGGCTGAGGAGGGTGGATCACTGGAGCTCAGGAGTTCGAGACCAGCCTGAGCAAGAGCCAGACCCCGTCTCTACCAA